>JBBMEF010000002.1:5269009-5279760 GCA_037832685.1 Sicyos baderoa | reverse complement strand
AAGCCATGAGGGTCTAGGCCCAAAGTGGGCAATATCACACCAATGTGGAGATTCGGGTAGGGTTGTCATCCTTATCAAATAGAAACTCAACTAAAATGAGTATGACGAATAGAATTCAATCAATAATAAAATTCAATTTGAATGAATTTACTAATCAAATTAATTAGTTTTGATTTTATATCCTATGTGAAAATACTAATTTGTTTTTTTTTTTTTTTTTTTTTAATTATACGTGCAAAATCCCCTTGTTAAAAATTAACTCAAATAATTATCATCATTAAATAAAAACTTCAAACCATTATGGGTGGCTCAATAGACCAAAGAGAGCATTGCGTGCATAAGATAATGAGTTCAAACCATGTTGGCCACCTACCTAGGAATTAATTCCCAACGGGTTTTCCTTGACATTCAAATGCAGGCGGCTATGTCCCACGACATTAATCGAGGTGCGCGAAAGCTAGTCTAGATAATCACGGATATAAAAAAAAAAGAAACTTCAAATAACTATTCAAATGACATGAGTTTAGATTTTCCTTTTTTATTATTGTTTTTTTAGTACATATATTGGAAGAGGGAGATCAACAAACTCTACATTTGTATGAACACCAATCAAAATAACACTAATGAAATAATTAACACACCACCCCCCTATTGTATGGACATTTCCACCATGATAAGAGTTCCACATTCTCATTTTCATCTTGCCATATAAAATTGATAAAATGCTTAATAAACATACGGATTTAGGGATCCACTCCATAATCTTGATATTGAACTAATTTATAACCAAACAATAAAATCATGGACTCATCCGATATAAAATGTCATTTATATAACAAGTATTTTTAACTCATTTAAAAAGCGTATTATAATTATTGTTTTTTAATGTGAAATTTATTTACTAATCTTAACTTTCTTTCTTTTTTCTTTTTTTCTTTTTTTTTTTAATATATATTCATGGTCATGACACATTTTATTGATATATCGATCAACATTGCCAGAATGTTAAGATTCTAATAATTCTACCTGTTAAATTTTAATTTTAAAATTTATTGAATGTATGAGACATTTAAGAATACGCAAACCAAATGAAAAATGAGATATATTAGAATGTCTCATTAAAAAAAAAAACTAGTATTTTTCATTTGGTTTGCGTATTCTTTAATAAAATACTAGTTTTTTTTTTTTTTTAAACACTAAAATACTAGTTAAACTACAACAACATGTGTATACTACACTATTACATTAAGTTATAATTTTCAATCAATCGATAGTCTTAGATCAAAAGATGGTGAATAACAATTCAAAAAAAAAAACAAAAAAAAAACAAATTGGAGGAAGGAGCGATTACAATAGCGATTCTAGAGATCAAACTTATGGTCATGGAAATAGATTAACTTCAAACTAGATAACAAATCGCGCCACTGACTCATTCGATGTGTATAGTAAAATTAAAATATATAGAAGAATTTAAAAAATTATGTATTGATGTAATATTTGTAGAAAATAAAATTAAAATATACACCAACAGATTCCCTAAAATAATCTGAGTTAAATTAGTCCATATATGGCTCGTAATTCATATGTTCAAATCATCAATTTTTTGTTTTTGTTTTGATTTTTTGTTTTTGTTAAATTAGTCCATATATGGCTCGTAATTCCCTAAAAAATTATGTTATTGATTATTTTAGGCAATCACCAACAGATTCCCTAAAATATTCATTTGTCACATAATAATTAAATGTTTATTATACTATCTTAAATGTTGTTTAAGGAGTAAATTATTTTTGGACGATTTTACCCTTCAAGTCATACCCTAATTTAATTATTTAAAAATATTAATCATCTTTAGAATGTAGAAGATAAGATATATTTTGTTCATAAAAAAAAGATATTTTTACGAAATCTAGATTTTAGGTTAAAATAGGTAAGTACAAGCTCATTTCTAGAAAATTTGGAAGAGGAAGGCTTGAAATTTCAGCTTTTAGGTTTCCAAAAAATTTGGAAAATGAAGCTTGAAATTTCAGCCTTTAAGTTTCCAGAAAATTTGGAAGACGGAACCTTGAAATTTCAGGTTTAGGTTTACAAAAATTTGGAAGATAAAGGCTGCTTTAAATTTCTTTCAGGTTTTGGGTTTCTAGAAATTTGGAAGATGTTCAAATAAAAAATCAAACGCTAGAAAATTCCACTGGATATTTACAATATCATCCTTAAAGATAGAATAGAGGATTTTTTTGCCAATATGATAGATTTGATGAGATAATAGATTTTATATATTATGAATGCTCCTATTTGAATTTCTATATAAAATAGTTTTTCTTTTCTAATTAATTCATTTGTTCTTAATTTTCAATTTTTATCTCTTCAATAAAAAAACTTTCTTTTCTTTTTTAGATTTGAAGATTGTTGCAACATATTTGCGGGTAGATAATTCAATTTTCATAAGTAATTTGTTAATAATTTGTTTTGTTTTTTTATTCAGTTAATTTGCTAGCAATTTAAAAGTTGCAATAGATGAAAGGTAAATTTTTTATACTCCTTCCATAATTTTTCAATTATTATTTAACCATGTGATTATTAGTTTTAAATTTCTAAACATATTAAATTTTATTTTTTATATTTAATTTTTTCTACTGCTCCATAAATTTTAACCTTTATAACTATTATTTTATCAAATTATTATAAATTTTAGATTTTAGTAGAGAGGATAATATAAAATATTATTAATTTCAAAAAAGATCGTAAGATCTTATTTTATATTTATAAATAAAAATAAAATATTAATTATTCTTATTTTTTTATTTAATTTATATAACTAAAATTAATAATATGGTTTTGAAAGTTTTAACTTTATAAAATCAAAAAAAAAAAAAAAAAAAAATCTCAAAAGCAAAAAATTAAGAATAATTATTTTCTTACCATAAATGATTTTTTTCAAAAATTTAATTATAAAATTTTGAATTTATCTTTCATATTTTTCATTAAATATTATATAACTATTTTATTGAATATATTTTTATTTATTTATTTTTTTGTAATTTGTTTATCTTATTTAGTTGATTTTTTTTTTCATTTTTTGATTTCAAACTTTTTAGTTGAGTTGAGTATTAATATTGTTAAACAAAATGATCACAAATGTTATAATATATAAAAATTAGCTTATATAATAACTTGAATAATATCTATAAAAAATTAGCTAAAAAAATATATCTATGACACAAAACTTAAAATAATTGCACATATACCAAAAAACAGAAAATAGTCGAGTGATTGAGTTTGATTGAGTGTGATTGAGTTCAATCACTAGTGTTATTGATTGAGTTCAATCACTCGAAATTTTGGTATAAACGAATTTTTGATAAAAATGTGCTATAATTCTAATGGAGGGTCTTAAAGTTCATATACACAACAGATTTCCTTTTTTAAAATTGGTTTATTTAATTATTTCATTTTTATTTGTAAATGTATAAATTTTGGAATAGTAATAGTAATACTTTTGTGGTAAAGAAGATGTTACAAAGATATGTTTTTATTATTTAAAAAAAAACATTTATTTATAATTTTCAATTTATAATATTAAAATGTTTTTTATACAATAATATTAAAATGATTAAAAATAAAAAATAAAAAATTAGCTAAATAAATACGTATATTATTAAATTTAAATGAAAATTTTATGTATAAATGGTAAAATAATATAAAAAATAAGTAAAATAAACCACATTAAAATTTTCTAGTAATATTAAAACCGTCAAAGGACCCGTATTAATGACCTCCTATATAAAATTTGAATAATAATATTTGTTAAAGGAAAAAAATAAACGAAAATAATTTTGAAAAAGAAAAGAAAATCAAAAGGGAGCGCTTGGCGCCAAAACCTAACCCAAAATCCGCACTTGCCATTTTGGAAACGGAATTTCATGGATTATGATTGGGGATCTCCGCCATTTCGAGGATCCAAGAACTGAATCAATGGCCGATCGAACCGCCGTTTCATCTTCTTCTTCGTAACGCTCGTCCGTTTCAGTTTTGCAATCGGATTCTCTTTTCTTTAGGTTTTCAACTTTGATTCTCCATTTTCGCCGATTTGCTCTGCGGCGGCGGTTCTTCTACTGGATTCTGGTGCCGGAAATGGAGTCTGTGCCGCCAACAATATCCCCTTCTCGCACCACTTGCGGTTCTCTCCTCCGCGAGTTGCAGGTTTTCTTCGTTTCTCTATTGAAAACTGTTTGTGATTTGTGTTAATTCGACTCTATTGTTCATGAAACAGACTATAAGAAATTTCGTGTGTTGATTGTTGAATCCTGTTGGCGTTATATGTTCTTGATTTCAGTAGTTTTGTTGTACGATAAGTAGAGTTCGAACTAGTTATTAGATTTGCTACGTTATCGTGTTTGGTATCAATTGAGTTACTTTTTAGGGGTGAATTTACTGCATCGTGTTTTTGGATTAGTTTTGACTCTTGATTGTCTGTTGAGATGTAGATTATATGGGATGAAATTGGGGAAACTGATAGTGAAAGAGATAAAATGCTCCTGCAACTTGAGCAAGAATGCCTAGATATTTACCGTAGGAAGGTTAAGATAACGAGAAAGTACAAGGCGGATTTGCACCAACAGTTAGCAGAAGCAGAAACTGAGATTGCCGGCATTGCGTCTGCCCTCGGTGAAGGCTTCTCTGCCTTTTCACGAGTAGGTTCTTGTAGCATTATGCGTTTTTATCGTCTTCAAATTGTTGTTTCATATGCAAAGTGTAATATTACTGTTACAGCTTCCATTTTAACCTCTTAAGTTGGCTTTTTGTTTCTTTCTTCTTTCGTTTCTGTTGAAGAAGGGTAGGGGCACTCTCAAGGACCAAGTTGTTGCTATAAAACTCATCCTGGAAGAATTGAGATCAAAGAAAAGTGAAAAATTGAAGGAATTTTCAGAAGTTCAATTGCAGATTGACTCCTTATGCTCAGAAATAGCAGGAAGTGGTCAGTCTAAAAGTTATGTTGACCCGGAAATTAGTGAGCGTGATTTAACAGCAAAGAAGCTGGGTGAACTTAAATTGCACCTCCAAGAACTACAAAGTGAAAAGGTTGCAATCTCATGTAGAACGTTTATGTTGTATTTTTTTTTTCACCATAGTACATAAGGTATAAGTTACATGGGATTATCATATGAGCCAGTTCTCTCCGTTTTTGCAGCATTTACGCCTACAAAAGGTGAACAGCAATATCAGTCTAATCCATGAGCTATCAGTGGTGATATCAGTTGATTTTCTGAAGACTGTAAATGAAGTTCACCCAAGCTTGGCTGATCCTAAGAGTGGTCCATCAAGGAGTATCAGTAATGATACTCTTGCAAGATTGACTGGTGTAATTAATTCTTTAAAACAGGAAAAGCAAGAAAGGCTACAAAAGGTAATTAGATGGTCGGACTTGTCTTTTGTTATTTGTTATAATTAAATTTACCCCAACCCATCAACTTAAGCTTTTGGATTGATTGGTGGTTTAACATAATTTAACATAGTATCAGAGCAGGAGGCTCAAGCTTTTGGGTTAAATGGTTTAACATAATTCAACATTTTTTGTATATCCGTGCATTCTTTTATTTTTGTTTCTCAATGAAAGCTGGTTCTTTTCTAAAAAGATAAAAAAAATTAGTTCATTCGTTACTTTACTCCTTACCATAAAATTGATGTACTTTTTTCATGCTAATTTATCCCCCACCCCTTGAACTGTAGCTCCAAGATCTTGGCAAGAGGTTGATGGATCTTTGGAATCTTATGGAAGCACCTGTTGATGAGCGGAAAAAATTTGACCATGTTACCTGTTTAATGTCATCCTCTGTTGACGAGGTCTCTGGGAAAGGCTGTCTTGCTTTAGATATCATTGAACAGGTTGTGCCTCTTCTCTTTTCCACCATTTTGACTTACTTTATGATGATTTCAGCAAAAGAATCCGAGGGTGCATAAGTAACGATTTCTTAAATTGAACAAATGGCAGGTTGAAGTTGAAGTTGAGAGGTTAAATATTTTGAAAACAAGCAAGATGAGTGAGCTGATTTTTAAGAGGCAAGCAGAACTTGAAGAAATATATAGAGGGGTCCACATGGATATAGATGGCGATGCTGCTCGAAAGAGTCTTACTAATCTAATAGATTCAGGTTTAGAACTTTCTATAATTCAGATTTCCAAGTTTATTAGGAATCGTACTAAATTTTGGCATTCCTTTTAAATTCTAAATGGTATTTTTGTGTCAACCTGTCTTTTTCAGGGAGTGTCAATCTTTCAGATCTACTTTCTAGCATGGATGATCAGGTCGCTGAAGCCAAAGAGCAGGCTCTAAGTAGGAAGGATATCTTGGACAAGGTAGAGAAATGGCAATTTGCATTGCAGGAGGAGAAGTGGCTCGATGATTATGAAAGGGTACATAATGCATTCCGCTGTGATTATATACCATATATGAATAGCATGTTATGCCAATTTTTATGCTTCAATTGTTTATCACATAAATATAACTTTAAAAGCTGTTTTGTTAAGTCACTCATTACTCATTAGTGGTTGCGAGAGTCCTTCTCTTCTTGTTGGCATGAGTCATACATACTCATCACATGGAAAATTCGTCTTTACGGTACTTGTGCATACTTTTGCCTTCTCTACTTTCTTGACTTTGAGGAGCAAGTCCTTAATACTTCAACTATTGAAAATTGTATATCCAATATCAATTCACATTGTATAGATTTCTTCTGGTCATAACACTTGGTGAAACGGATTTGACAGTCTTTGTATACTATGTTGAAGTATGCCCTTTCTTAATCGTTTGACGGTTTGAGGTTGCTGGTTTTAATGAGGTTTATTTTGTTTCCAAGTGAATAATGAGGTCTTGTTGACAACATTTGGGTAGGACTAAGGAGACTAGGTTATTTCCTCCTGCCCACAGCAGGATATAAAGGCTGTTACTGGCGTTGGTTAAAATTTAGTGATAGTTTATCGATTCCTTCCTTTCAAATCGTCATGCTGTAGCACTCTTTTATAAGTAAGTAAGATTGGAAACCAAGGACAAAGCCCCACAAGTTTAGCTCGTCTGAAAAAAGTACATTTGTAATGATGCATTAAATCTCAATTTGGAAATGATTACTTCTGTTGAAGCTGCAATATCTAATTGCTGTGGTGAATACACATTCAGATTCCATAAGTTGCTTAACTTGTTCCTAGACTACAAGAAGTTATGTGTACAAGGTAATGGGTTCAATCCATGGCGGCCACCTACCTAAAAATTAATTTTCCATGAGTTTCTTTGGCATCCAAATGTTATAGGGGCAGGTGGTATGTCTCGTGATATTAGTCGAGGTGCGTGAAAGCTGATCTGGACAGTCACGAATATCAAGAAAAAGAAAAAAAGACTACATATGTGGTAGAATACATCAAATGATTGATGACAGAACATTTTCAGATTCTGTTGTGTATTTGACTCCTAGATTTATAGGGCATTTAATCCTTCTTATTTCAAATTCAATATACATTCATGTCTAAAGTTTTTATAAGCTTTTCTCTTTTCATGTATTTAGGTTTGAGATTATAAGTCTGTAATGAATCACGAGTTTTAGAACTCTTTTTAGTGATGCAGATACAGTTAGTTATCTTTGATTAATTGGGAATATGAAAGTTCAAAAAAAAAAGTTATCTTTGATTAAGTGTGGTTTAAGTAATTTTTTTAGACTTAATAATAATCACACTATGGAATTTTTTATTTTATTTCAAGAGACATATGTGGTGACTGTTTACCTCTCAACAATGTATAGCTTATAGCTTCTGTTCATTACAACGTATAGCTCTAGAATATAGCTTCTGTTATTTGACCATGCCATGAACATTTTTAGCTTCTTAAGTAAAAAATTATTTTCATGGTCAACTGTTTCTTTTTCTAGGATGACAATCGTTATAGCGCGGGAAGAGGAGCTCACAAGAATTTGAAACGTGCCGAGAAAGCACG
The DNA here is from genome assembly GCA_037832685.1 of Sicyos baderoa. NCBI lineage: Eukaryota > Viridiplantae > Streptophyta > Magnoliopsida > Cucurbitales > Cucurbitaceae > Sicyos > Sicyos baderoa. The sequence goes on along the minus strand of JBBMEF010000002.1, from coordinate 5,271,782 downwards.
ATTGCTCGTCACCAAATTACCTTGTGAGACATCATGCTCTTAATTTGGCCTTAAAATAAAATGAACCATGTTATCATGCTCACATATGCTATGTTCTTTAGAATGTTGCTTTCTAAACCAAATTTTTTATGTGCTCCTACAAAACATGCATATAATTCTTCAATATTTCGCATAACTGAAAACCTAATTTCTCAATACTAATATTGTCAATGGAATACTAAAATTACGTTATATAGCATTATATATCCTCCTAGCATGTATATTCAGAGCAACAACATGTACAAAGTTTATTTATTTATTTATTAATCTTTTTTGTACAAAGTTAATCATTGTTGTTTGATTGCTAAATGCTGCATGCATATTTAATCACTTGTTACTAATTACATGGACAATTTGTTGTTTAGCAATGCTTGAAAATTTGACTGGGAAAGTAAAAGCATGGGAATCAGAAAAGGGAATGACTTTCTCATATGAGAAGGTAAGAGACAGAACGTTCTTGCGCTTAAATTGTGCTACTATTGGTTGTGACATTATTCTATAACTTTCAGTTTCCCCTTCTACGTACTTTGGAGGAGGATGCAAAGTTGCGGCAGGACAAAGATGAGGATAAACGAAAATCACGGGTACATATCTTTACTTATATACTCCTAAATACGTACTAGCACCTGTTAAAAGTACCTTGAACCAATTGAATAATTCCTTCGATGTCTCCTGTGCATGGCCTAGGGATGGGCGTGGTTACCCCGAGTATAGTGGAGCGTAACTTTGATTTCCGATTTTCCAAAAAAAAAAAAACCAATTGAATAGGTCTGCTTTGATTGTCATTTTTTTGTTTTTTTGAGAAAAGTTATGCATGTTCATTTAGTTCTGACTAATCAGAGCCAACCTAGCCATGTCTTAGCACAAACTTTAATCCAACAGGTCAGTTGTTTGAATCTCTCACTATATATGTTGGAGTAAAAAAAAATCAAACCACAACCACATCCATTGACAAATATATGTTGAATTTACCCAAACCAAGCCTAATGAACATATAGTTCCAAACTAAATAATCACTTGCTTTTAAGTCATCAACATAGTCTTCAAGGGGTGGTGCAGTTGGTTGAAGACTTAGGCTTTAAAGGTGTGCTCCCCTCAAGATTCCAGATTCGAGACTCACCTATGACATTAATTTGTAGACACCTCCAGTGTCTCTATTCCTTCGATGTGGTGCCTGGCCAAAAAAGAATTAAACTCTATTTTTAGAGTAAATTTCTGTTACTATGAATAAACCGAACCAAAGCTCACCAGTTTGCAGTTTGTTTTTGTTTGTTTGGCCAGAAATCAAAACAAGCTGATTTACACCCCCTAATCCATACCATTTCCTAATATTAATTTTGAGCACTAAAAAAGTTAGCCCCTAGTAGGCTAGTATTATTCTAACTTCAAACAAGCACTCTGGTAAAAACAGGAGCATAAACGGCAGCAAGAGCAACTTGCTTCAGAACAAGAGGCACTGTATGGATCAAAGCCGATAGCCAAGAAACCGTTGGGTCAGAGCAATACAATGTTGGGGACTCCCGGTCGCCGGATCGGAACTCCAGGCCGGTATGGCTTTTCGAGCAGCAAAGATCGAAGAGAGAGTGGGAGAGTCCCTAACATAACACCAGTCAACTATGTTGCTCTTCCAAAAGAAAATTCAGCTTCCAAAGGAGCTTGATGCAGCAGAGGAAAAGGCTGAGGCAGGTTATCATTCTAATTCTCATTGTATATGATTCCTTTGCTACTTATCAAATTCATCTCTTGTTTTTTGTTTTGTTTTTTGTTGAATTTCTTATTCATATTGCTTGCTGCAAGGTGGTATAAATCATACTACAGTCTGATTGATTCTCTTCTTTATGTGACTGATACCAACTATTATTAGGCTAACCATGAGTTCTTAGAATTGTTGTGCCCCAAATAAGTTTGTGTAATTAGTCTTGATGAAGAAGCCCTTGGCTTTGCTTGCCTTCTCCTTTTCCCTATCCATCCATATAATTAGATTTCCCTCTTTTTACAAAGAGGTATGAGAGGTAGGCCCAAACATCAAGATTTCAATTTTATGGAAATGTCAAGTATAATATTTTTAGAAAATTACAAAAATAAAAATTGATATATACGGGAGATACTCACTTTGTGGCATGTTTGTTTCACATAGTTTTCTTTTGTCAATAAGAGTACTTAGACAAGTATTTGCTACCTATTTATTAAGTTTTCTAATGTTTTATTAAATTTATATTTCAATGTGGTAAATAGTTATGCTACATAGGTAACAAATATACTCACCCTATACAATCATGTATCGGCGATTATTACTCATATTTTAATACATTGGTGTAGTAGAGAAATATGATAAATTTTGGGCTTAAATTGATACCAAACTCACTCGTATATTTGAGAATCAAAACAGACCATGGCCACTCAAGAAGTTGATCAAAGCCATTCAAATTAAACCATCTGGCTATATTTTGCCTTATATTTTAATTAAGTAGATTTTAGATGTATAATAAAAATTGATAAATATTTTCATCTATATTTTAAAATTAAAATTTATTCATTTGTAGCATTAAATTTAAATTGAATTTTTTATTGGTTGAATTTTATTACTATAGAAATCAATTACCGATTGAGTTTTATTACTGGACGAATTCAATTAGTCATAAATTCATTCTATTACTGGTTGAATTCTATTATTGTTAAAAAAATTGTGTGTTATAGATGAATTATTTTAGATATTATATTACAAATATATATA
>JBBMEF010000002.1:5248350-5262696 GCA_037832685.1 Sicyos baderoa | reverse complement strand
TATATATAATAAAAGAGGTAGAATATGATTTTAAATTTTCAATAATTAACCGAATAAACAAATAGTTTTGTGTATGTATGTGTGTGAAGGAGAGCGTGGAGTAAACAAACAAATATCTTTAAAAGATTAGAAATGACTATAAAAATAGACATGGACAAAATTGTATACCTTTTGTTAACCCATTTACTACTTAATTATATAATTAGCGACATACTATGCATTTTCTCGGTAACTCTCATTCTCGAAAGGAAACGTCACTTAGCTAACGTCATTTGGGCTCTACAATAATAAAAATAAAAAAAAAACAATAAAGCTAAAACATTGATTTGATAATAGAGACATTACAAGTTCAAACCCTGTTTTTGTTTGTCATATTTATCAAAAATTTATATGGAAGATTTATTAATTTCTTGAAAAACTTTTTTTTTTTTTTTTGTAGAGCCCAAATGACGTTAGCTAAGTGTAGAAACGTGTTAATATTGTAGAGCCCAAACTCATTTTAATTTCTTTAGTTTCAATAGAGTTTGAAACTGGTTAGTAATTTATATTATATGTTCCTTGTTATATATATATATATATATTAAAGTTTGCTCAATGTTTACCTTTTCTCTCTAAATGTAGAAATGTGTTAATATTGTGTCATTTTTTTTAATCTTAATATTAAATCACTTTTAATAATCAAGTTTAAACTTTATTAGAAATATAACAAATAAAATTACATATTTAAAAGGCAATCCGAAAAATGTATTTTAACCTTAATTGTTTTTTTTTTTTTTTTTTTTGTAGAAATATACCAAATTGATAAAATATTTACAATACTAGATAAATTTAAAAAAATTTAATAATCATAATCAAATATACGATATAGAGTAGTACTTTTTATACCGAATAACTAATACATATACATATACATATTATTTATATTGTATATTTGACTATGAATGCTAAACATTTTCAAATTTATCTAGATGTGTAATTATTTTGTAAAATTGGATACAAATTTTTTTTTTTTTTAAAGAAACCCTTATTTGTGCTTTAAGCGGCGTGTTTGGTTAGAATTAATTCATCTTAATCTTTAACTAAGAATAAAAGTAATCGAGAGAATCTCAAAAGAAAGAAAAAAAAAAGAAAAACTTAAAAGTAATCCAATGAGAACAAAAAAAAAAAAATCACCTTCAAATGTAATATAATATTGTGCGTGCCTTTTATTTGGTTGGATACCAATAACCGTGGCGAAATGTCTATGAAAATGAAGTTTATAAAAGAATAGACAATTGATTCGAGTTCTTAATCTTTAATTAAGAATAAAACAGGTTTTGGCTTAGTGGTTTTGCGAATTGATCTCATTTCATTAATCATTGGTATCAATTATTGTGGTAATTGAAGGGGGAAAAAGAGGAGATTTTAGTGTTGCTTTGTCATTGGCAAATGGCCATGATTTTAATTAGGTTTGTTTTATTTGGATAATTAAGGTGTTATTATTGCTATCCAACTCATGCAATTAGCTTGCTAGCAACCAAAATTCAATCAATTCATCCATTTCTCAATTTGCCCTTCATTATTTACACATTATTAGGGCGAGGTTATTGTATAAATATTAAATTATCAACTACTTAACCCCACAATCTATTATTAGTGACACATAGATAGCTAACTCCACACTTATTTGGGTCACAATAATGTCTACTTTTTAGATTTAGAATAAATTTGCAATATAACTTTTTTATCAGATAAACAACCTTAATTCTTTTTTATTCTCAATTTCAATACAAGCATGGTAACGTCCAGGCCCAGGATTTGGAACCTTCATTGCTACTTAAGAATGAAGACTGTCCCCACAAACTAACACAGATCCTTTTTGCATGCTTTATCCTCACTTGCATGCATCATAGGAATTTATTCCTAGGAGATCACCCAACCTAAGACTACTCCAAGCTAAACATGCTTGACTGTGAAGTTTCTTAGATTGAGCCACCAAAAGAAAGGTGCACATTATTGATATAGGTAGTACAAATCATATCTATTAAGCCCTCTCATATTCATATGTGGCGGGCGTTACAAGCATAGTTCCCATTAACTCAAAATTCTTTAAAAACTATTATGTACAAAGTACAGTCTTATAGTGGTTTTCATTCATGTAATTGACTGTATGATCTAAGGTTCTTTTGCTTTCTTCTGTTTTCCAAAAAAAAAACAAAATTTAAGTATGTTTAAATTTATGATCTAAATATTGAATAGGTTGGTGGTGCAATAGTTTTATTATTTGGTTGTAAACCAGTTTAACACTAACACCACGGGTTTGGTTCCTGAAATTACAACTTGTACTCAAAATATATTTTTCAAATTAAACTATCACGCTATTAACTTTTTTTTCAATTTAATGGAGTATAATTGGATTCAATAAATTGATACAACTTTTATATGCCTTTAATACTATGAAAAGTAATGTTCCTAGTGGTAAGGTGTGGCAATGTTGAGTACTCAACTCATGTATTTTTCTACTATATTTTATTCCATATTGTTTGTGTTTTTTCAATTGCTTCTTTCATTTTCACACTTTCTTTTTGTAAATTAAAAGATTATATCTGTTGGAACTCAAAAAATTACACCGAATAGTCGGTTACATGGTACAACGAGATAATTAATTTTATAAAATTAAAATATATAATTATTTCCTACTATTATACGAATCTAGGATTAACCTCAAGTTTGGTTAATTTGCCAATAATTATTTTTACATAATCTAATAATTATGAAGTTATAATTCAAATCTTCATCTCCAAATATTGAATAAAAAAAAATCTTAAGTTTGTTTAGCTAGCAAATGAGTTTTGATTTTGACATATGGATAATAAATACTTAAAATCTTCAAAATTAAGGATGCATCAAATTGAAAGTTTAAAGATAAAAATAAAAATAGTAAAAATTAGGAGATAAAATTTTAAAAACTAATAAAAGCAACCAAAACCATATTTTCATGCAAAAGAAAAAGAAGGAAGAAAGATGAGAGAAGAAAACAATAAAATTAAAGTGCAAAAATAACACAAGGAAATATTTTTCTTTTTCCTCCTTTTTTTTATTTTCAAAAAAAGGAGGAAAAAAAAAAGAAAAATAAAATATTTGGAGCATTTTATAATGAACTGATGGATTAATATAATATAAGTACATGTATGTGGGCTAAAACTTTGTGGTTATGCAATATAGTATTTTAAGTTTAAAGTTTTAATAAAATATTTCACGTTAAAACAAAATGGGATCATAAATTAAACTGTAATGTTTTTTTGGTGAATAATATTAATAGCCCACCATTCTTCTTTACAACCATATAATAAAATTGAGAATAAGAAAAAGAAACATGGGTTTAAAACCAGTTATTTAATTAATTTACAAAAGACTTAAAAAAAAAATCAACTTATTAAAATGTACAATACTTTAATTTCTCACATATTTAAAATCTTTTTTTTCCAAACCTTTTTTTGCGTGTTGTCTTTTTCTATCACTAGCTTTGGTTCAGTTATTTACTTTTAATAAAGTGAGAAGCACAATTTTTTTATTTCTCAATGCGTTATGTATGTCACTTAACCTTGAATCAATTGTATCCTTAGAATTGTACAAAAATATTTAATAAAATTCAATATAATATTGGAAATTTAGTACAATGTAGTAAAATTAAGGAGGTGAATTTGGGTGTATACAAAGTAACACCTGACTATCATGATGTTATTCATATAAAGCCAGGTTAAGATCTCAAGTCCAACATCAATATAAAAGAGATATAGGTTACTCCCCTTATTGTCAATTGGTTTTGAAGTGGAACCCCATGTTCTCTCACATGTATCAGAGCCTATAAAGCCCAAATGGGTATTCGGTCCAATAAAATGAAATTGAGATCCGACCTAAGATTGGTGAGCCCAAAAGAGGCACCATCTCGAGGAGGCATGTTAGGATCTCACAAATGTCCCACATTGGAAAGTGGGAGAGTCCAACATCAATATATATAAAAGAGATATGGATTACTCCATCATCATCAAAAGTGGAACCCCATGTTCTCTCACAAGCCACACATCTTCTTTTTATATTTTAATTTTATTTTACGATAAATATAAAATAAAAAAAGAGAGAAAAGTGTTACATGAGTGACAATATGAATGACATATCATGGTGGAGATTGAGATACACCCAAATTCTTCTCAAAATTAAATTAGGGAGTTTTATATTACATTCCATCACGATGTAATATATTTAATAGATTCTAATTTCAATTCAACGTCACACTTTAATTTCTATATGGATGTGTATTAAAGTTTTTGCTCAATTTAAAATAATTTATTCAGGGTGTGATGTTTATTCTATGTAATTGTCTGAAATTCATGTTAGAACTAAAAATACATTAGTGGGGTTGGATTTTCTTTATCACACATATCTTTCGATTGTCATTTATGTTTTAAATTTGAAGTATTGTTTATTTACAAAAAATATATATAGGGAATTTTTCATGTATAACAAAAATAGATTAAAAATTTGCATCTATGGCACAAAATTGAAAATAATTGCACATATACTAAAATTTTGAGTGATTGAACTCAATCAAACTCAGTCAATAACTAATGATTGAACTTAATCAGTTGAACTCAATCACTTAACAAACTGATTGAATTCGATCACTAGTTATTGATTGAGTTCGATTGAGTTCAATTACTCAGAATTTTGGTATACATAACAAATTTCTATATATATATATAAATAATTGATATACATTTTAATAGTTTTGTGCTTGATGTTAGTATGCTATGGAATATTTTAAGCATACAACGTAGGACATTGTGATTAATTCAATTGTGATTAATGTTACCTATATTCCAATTTTGAAACTTGTAACATTCGATTTATGTCACACACAAACATACATATGTCTTTGTCCGTACTTGCCAAAAGTACGTATTTGATTATTTATCTTAGACATGGCATATTTTTATAAATTTAAATCCTTTCCACTTAAAAAAAATCAAATAATTTATAAGTGAAAACGTTATATCGTGTAACATTTCATTAGTTTGATTGGACACTAAAATTAGTGTATTAAAAAAAATCTCAATATATAGAAATTTACATGCAAATTTTAATGGTCAATTAATGGACAACGTCATCTTTTTTTTTTTTTTTTTTTGAATTCATGGACAACGTCATCTAAAAGGCACTTCATATATTTATCTAAATTTCCAAAAGAAATTGAAAATGAAAATAAATAATATTTGCATCTTTGGCGATTTATGATTGTTTTTTTAAATGACTATTTTTATAATTATTTTAATCAATTAATTTTTTTATATATTTATAATTATTTTCTAAATAAATTTAATTTTATTTTATATATTTTATTTATGAAAATATGGATATAAGTTGAAATCCTATGGTACTTTCTTCCACATGAATATTTACACCAAAAATAAAAAGTTTTAGTTTCTACACATTTTCTTCGTAAAAAAATATCATTTTGATCATGGAATTAATTATTTAACAATTAAACATACGTGTAGATATAGTATATATATGTTTCAAAAAAAAAATATAGTATATATATATATATATATATAAATAAATAAATTTATTTTTTTAAAAAGTAAAAGTTTATTAGTTATCATATGGAAAAAAAAGTACGTCTGAAAAGTATCATGTTTGATTAAACGATCTAATAAAACAAATTTAATAATAATAATAAAACAATATAAATGATTTAACATATGTGTTTATATAAAGGTCGACCACTAAGGTTTTCACATCATAACAAATTTGGATTTCACACCATAACAAATTTTATTCTAGTAGTGGAATTTCGCATTAAAATCTAACATGTCAGCAAATTCCAACACATTGATGCAAAAGTAAGAATATTATATATAAATTTAAAATAATAATATATTCTGAATTTCTTGGGTGAGAAATTAAAAAATTAAAATTTTAATCCGTGATATATATCAATTATTTTTAATTTTTTTGAACATATTTCTAATCCACTTTATCAATGATACATGTTAATGGTTATTAATTTCTAAAATAGTTTATAAATGTATTGAGATGTGTGATATGCTTACTTAGACTAATTATATATGATTTTGATTATTTGAGTAGAGGCTTTTTTCTTTCTTTATTTTGATAGTTCAACAACATTTGAGGATGAAATGTTTTGAATATATAATTTCTTAGTTATTAGGTCATAAATAATATTACTCGGAATATACTTTTTTTAGCTATTTAATTTAAAATTAACCTCTAAATTACTAAATCATTTGAAGCTATACTCCTATTAGCTATTTCATTATAGAGTTAGATTTAATTTATCTTTGAGATTAGGTTAGCTTAAATAATATATTATTGACTGGCTTTTTGAACAATTTTTTCTTTTTTGTGGCAAGAACAATTAATGTATTCCATATTTTTTAATCATTTTTTAACATATTAATACTTTCTTGCTACATTTCTTTGATAAAATCTACCCAAAAATAAAAATAAAAAGTTATTTATAAATAGTTAATGAGAAATTATTTAATTTGAAAATTTATCTAGATGAATAACAATGTTAGTTTATAGACATAAAACTAAAAGTAAAACCCGTGCGTGAAACTTATGAGACATTATAAAAATCTCATAAGATCATAATTTATAATGATCACCACCATATACATATACATGCCATTAATTATTACAAACATTACTACAAAACCCAAATATTCAAACATCATAAATATAGAGGAAATGGGATGTGAAAGGACAAAAAAGCCCCTCCCAACACCCTTGTCCTTCATCATTCTCTTGGAATTCGGTTGGATTTGATGGGGTTTCCAGGGTCAGACATGGAAATAAAAAGTGAATTGGGAAGCTTATTAGCTTCATTATTATTATTACTATTAACATTATTTGGTTGAGAAGGCTTAATTAGTTGTGGTATTTGATGAGCATGAGCAGCAATTTTGGTGTCCAAAATCTCCTTGTGCTTCCCCCAAAGGACAGAATATAGCCCAAATACTATTAAGATGGATCCTATTATTCTGTCACATCACAAATCAAATAATTTAGTTAATGGGGGATTTGATGATGTCTTATGCTTAAAAAGTACTCTTTTTTTCTTCCTAGTAGAGATTTTTTATTCCAAACAATGTGAAAAAGTATAATATGTTAAATTTTATAGTGTATTTGTGGATGATTAATAGGCTCAAGTGCTTGAGGCGGCCGGGTAAATGCAACTGATAAATTGTTGGTTGATATAATTAAAATTATCTCAATCGATCAACTTTAAGCTTTTGTATTGATTGATGGTTTAACACAACTCAACATGGTATCAGAGCCCATAAAGTCCAAACGAGTATTCGGTCCATTGGTGAGCCCAAAAGAGGCAAAATGGGGCATGTTAGGATCTCACGAATATCCCACATTAAAAAATGGAAGAGTCCAACATCAATATATATAAAGAGATATGAGTTATTCTCTTCATGGCCGATTGGTTTTAAGGGAACCTCATATTAACTTTTGTTTTATACATAAATAGTTAAGTGTTATGTACATTAATTTGCTAACATGACGAATGATATATGCTATGTTTTAGATTTATAATGCTACTTTCTAAACTTTCCGATCTAAACTAAAACTTCGAACTTAAATTTATAATTTAGGTATATCAATTTTTTTTTTAATATTTTAGTCCATTTTTAATAGTGGTGGGTTTTTTTAGATGGTTTCAAGTTCCTACTAAAAAAACTGAAAGTTTTAAATTTAACCCAAAAAGGAGATTAGTTTCAAGTTTGTCTTGGCTATTTTTTTTTTTTTTTTTTTTTTTAAGGAATAATTATTTTCAAATGTTGTGATTTCAGATATATAATTTTTTTTTATATCTTTTTATTGAACAGCTAATAAGTGTTCTATAATAGTTTTTGGAGGAAAATACTTATATAGAAAAACTAATTTTGAAATTTATTTTTATATATAGAATACTAAAAATATTAATTCCCAAATACACTAGGAAAAAAAGATTACTTACTCTCCAAGAAAATTTTTCTCTGCAAGGATGAAAGAGTCCATAATGGCTACAATGATCATCATGAAAGGGCTAAATGCAGTTGCAAATACAGGTCCCCTCTTTTTCATCACCAGCCCTTGTACATAGTATGAAATACTTGATGTCACAATTCCCTACCAAAAATATATAACAACCCTTTTATTTGAGGCAATATATACTACAAAATAACACCTTATAATTATAGAAAATATACCAAAATATGCAACAACAAAAACGATCGACAATATCATATTATTATGAAGATAAGGATTAATCGAGATACCGCATAGGCAGAAGCAAGGAGGTTCATATCCCAACCAATTCTCCAAACAGAAGCTTTGTGCTCGGCTACTATAGTCACAGCTATGGCTTGCAAAGTCCCAACAAAACACACCAATGTGGTGAGAGTGAGCTGGTGGTCCTTATATGTCTTCAATGCCTCATTCTGCACCCAAACATAGAAAACAATCCATGTTTCAAATTAATATCAAGAAATCATTTTCGATTTGAGATAAAATATCATATTTGAGATGCTAAAACTTGACACATGACCATCACTAAAAGAATAGATTAAGATATCATTTTGATCTAAAACTAATTTCGAATGTCAAATTTGATAATAATAGTTTTAGTACAAAGACAAAATGTTAATATATATTTCTAAAATTTATGGTAGTAGAGTAAATAGAAAGTAAATTTTCAAGAAAAATTGATAAGTATAGCATTCCACAAGGACTAATATAAACTCTAAAAGTTCTAAAAATTAAAATATGATATTTTAAAAAGTTTAGAAACTAAAACAGAATAAAGATAAATTATAGGAATCAAAATAGTATTTCGACTAAAAGAACACAACTGGTGTAGCTTCAAATAACACACCGTTTCACTAAAAACAATACACCGAAACGAGATTCGGGTATTTTTTTTCGGTGTTTCGGGAAAAAGTAAAGTTGAAGTAGTTGTTGGAGTTACCAAATACCTGCAAGATAAAAAGGGAAGACCAAGCAAGAGTGGCAATAATGAGGAAAATAGAGCCTTTGGACCAATCTTTGTTGGCAGAATGAGAGGGCTCATTGAATTTTGTTGTTGAAACATTAGAATGTTTAGACCAACCCATTTCAACAAGTGGCCCTTTGTATAAACTCATCACCATTGCTCCTCCAACTGTCACTAAAGTTCCCAATATTTTTGCTTGGCATCTCACTTTTTGTATCTCCAATTTTTCCATCCTTAAAGATTTTTCATTTACCCACCAAAAAAATAAAAATAAAAATAAAACTTTATTACCCTTTAGTTAGAAAAAAAAAATAAAAACTTGATTTTGTTTAATTAGCCTTTGATTTAGGAAAATAAAATATAGTACCTGAAGATCACAGCCATCACAAATGTCATTGCTGGCAACATGTTGCTCATGGCACAAGAGAAAGTTGGCGTAGTATACTTTAGCCCAGCATAATAGAAATTTTGATCGATAACCGGGCTGCGAAAAAATAGAAGAAAAAAAAGAAAACGAAAAATTGTTGTAAATAGTCTGCTAATTAGCTCACTTGTTTGATAACCATTTTTCATTGTAACATTTATTTTTATATAACATGGTTTGTTGGCTAACAGATATTGTTTTTCTTTTTTGACTTTAAAGACTGATCTCTTAGCAAGAGATTAATGTTCTTGCAATTTTGTGTTTTCTTTTAATATTTGTGAAAGATTCTATAAGTCAACATCTTAAACCTTTGACAGGATATTATTGGAGTGAAGAAAATTACTCACCCAAGCAAAGCCAACATAAATATTTGAATGAACACTTTGAGTGTGATCCTTGGCTGTCCTCTCCTAAAATCAAAGTGAAAAAAAAAAAAAAAAAAAAAAGTCATTTATAGTGAGTTTCCTTTCCACATATGAAATCTAACCAATCCCATGACTTTCTTTAACACATTTCCAACCCAATGAATATTAAGATTATATTACCCTGACATTAATCATGACTCAATTCTTTTTTTGATATGGACAAGTAATGTAGAGCTAATAATTTACATGCAATTTAATTATTTTTATAAGATAAGCATTGAACCTCTATTACATTTTTGTTATAAAAAAAAATAATTTTTAAATAGGTGGTTATTATAAATAAAACTCATAACATCTAAACTTTTAAGTCACTTATTTCGTCGCTAGATTAATTCTTGATAATTTTCATAACTCATTATTTCACAAGAAAAACAACCTCAATTATTATATTGAACGACGAAAAAAGTTGTTCCTTTTTTCAAACAGTAAACGAGAAGTCAGTACCGTTCGAAGAAGAGGACGAACGGGGCAATAGAAGCGGTAGCAAAGACATGTCGATAGACGACGAGGACGTAATGGCTCATCCCTCTACTAAGAGAGACTTTAGAGATGATGTTCATGCCAGCATATCCAAACTGTAAGGATATCATGGCAAAGTAAGGTTTTGAATTCTCAAGAAAACTATTTCCACAGCTCAAGCTTAATTTTCCCATGATTTTCTCGGGAAAATGTGAAACTTTTCCGGGAAAGTAGAGAGAGAAAGAGAAATGGTAGAGAGAGGAAGTGCTTTGTGAAAAAGGCTTGGGTAGTGAGAGGGATTCAACTCATATTTATACACATCTTGAGAGAATCATTTGTTCATTGATTTTATTTTATATACATATTGTTTTGGGAAATTTGCATGTATATTAGAATAAGACAAAAAAATTACATAAATAGCAAAATAATGAAGATATTTGCAAATATAGCAAAATCAGATTTATAGACTCCATCAATAGTGTCCGATAGACTCCATCAATAGTATCTACAAAAAAAATTGCTATATTTACAATATTTTTAAAATGTTTTAATAATTCTAATGTGGGGTAGGAAATTTGCTATAAAATGCAAATTCTCTATTGTTTAATCTTTTTCTCTATTGTAATCTGAATTATTTAGTTCAATAAAGTTTCACTCAAACAATTTTAAACTATCTAATAACAATTATAAAAGATAGCAATTTTGGTGATGTTTGACATTACCTATATATGATTCAAGTTGAGCTATATTTGATTGTTTGGTAATTAATAAAATTTGATAAATAAAACTAAAAAAAATAATATGTGATTTAGACTGCATCGCACATATATAAGTTTCAAAGTATCACCTAAATTGTTCTTGAATTATTCATGATAGTTAATAAAGTGTGCATTAAAAAGTTCTATTTATGGATACGTCCATGTAAAAACTTATAAATAATTAATTCATGTTATAAAATTGTCGAAAAAACGATGTTTATGACATGATTTTTCAAAAAATAAATAATTTTGTTTATTTACAATTTGTTTACTAATTTTATTTAGCTTTGAAGTAAGAGGTTTTAAAATGAATTTAATATGAGTAAAAAGTAGTGATTATTGTTGTTAATTATTTTTGTGAAACACACATTTCTTTAATAGTACGTTTGGAGCAAACAATAATAAGTGTATTTTAGAATTTTAAAAAGTACCTTAGTTTTGAATATGAAATGAAATACGCCAAATATTTTAGGCCCCGTTTGATAATCATTTGGTTTCTTGTTTTTAGTTTTTCAAATTTAAGCCTATTTTCTCTCAAATTTTCTACAATTTATTTCATCCTTTCTACCATGTATACATCTTCCCTTAAGAAAATAGGGGAAGATCAACCAACTTCTAAAAACAAAAAAAAGTAGTTTCCCAAAGTTTGTTTTTGTTTTTAAAAGTTGGTTAGTATTCTCCTACTTTCTTAAAGGAATATGGATAAATGGTAGGAAGGATGGAGCACATTGTAGAAAATTCTAACTCGCAAATTTTAGATTTATTAGTTCAATAATATTCTAAAATAATTTTATTTTATTTTATTAAATATTAAATATAATAAATTTTGATTTTAAAATAACAAAAAATAGTTACTAAGTAAGTATGATTTTTATATTTTAAAATTAAAAACCAAAAACTAAAAATAAAAAATGAAAAATAAAAAATAAAAAATATAATGATTATCAAACACAAAGCACAATTTCGTAAATGAAAGATCTGGTCTAACAACTAAAAAACATGAGTAATTTAATTCTTAGTTTGTATCAATTTTGTTCTGTTTTCTCCTTTTTTATTTATTTATATACATCATTATAAATTCTAACTCATAATATTTTGGTTCATGGATATACACTAATATATATATCATCAATAAAATTGTACTAAATTAAATAATTCATGTAATTCCCTATTATTCTCTCGAAATTAAAACAATTTTTCAAACATAATTAAAATAATAAAAATGATATTATAGTTTAAACTAAATAACATTTAGGGGTGGTGGAATAATTGGCTAACGCTTAGTTTTCATGACTGAGTTATCTATAAAACACGAATAATTAAATTCCTTTATACATCAATTTTGTTATGTTTTTGCCCTTATATATATCTTTGGTTAAACTAAAACATCACATAAACTCTATGCTAATTCGGTGACATAAAATCATGATACAATAATTTTAAATTGTTTGGGAAATATCTCGAAAAGGAATAGTTTTGGACAATTATACAGGAACAATTTAAGTATACAAAAATAAAATTACATAACATATTAGGATGGTGGTGCAGTTGGCTAGTGCGTAAGTCTCACAGCTTAGAGTTATTCTAAGGTTGAGAGTTTGAATTTTCCTTACACTAATTTCTTTTTAATATTTTATAAACACAATTTCTAAAATAATTCATAGTACATCAAGTTTTATTAGTAACAAAACTCAATTTAAATTTCCTACTATAAAGGAAGTAATTTTGTTTTTGTACTATAAATTTTTGTTAATGTTCTTTGAAACAAAAGGAAAAAAAACCATGGGTGCATATTTCCAAATTATACACTTCTAGGCACGTTTCGCCCATAGACAAACGAGAAGTTGGGGAGGAATGTGAGTCAATTTTATGTTTGCCCCCATGAACTTTCATAAATCCACTCAACTATACCCATAGGTCCCACATTTTTATTTAAATATTAAAAAACTACCCAATATCTATTTTTTTATTTAATAAAATTTCAACAATTCTTTTTTCATCACATCAAACATAACTTTATTATTAAAAAATTATTAAATATCAATTTTTTTATTTAAATAAAAACTTCAACCATTCTCTTTCCATCACATCAAACATAACTATCTTTCCCCCCAAACATAAACTTATTTTCTCTTATCTTCTCTTCTCATCCCAACCCAACCCAACTCAACTTATCCCTTCAAAGCCAAACATGCCCCTAAACTCGTAGTTTGGTATGAGAGAAGGGAAAGTGGTTTGGTGAGGTTTAAAGTGGGTTGATGAAGATTATAACCTTGATTAGTATGATGATGAGTTATAAGGTAGTTGCGACAAAAAAATCTCATTCATATAAAAGATTATGCGTAACATTGTGATTTAAAAAACAACTCTCCTTTATGGTAGGCGAGATTATTTGTTGTTCTAAAAAATCATTGTTTGGTATGAAGAGTTCGAAAATGGTTTGACATAATTGTGAGGGTGAGAATGTTTATGCGTATTTATACGGTTCTATCAACATGAGATTGGGCCAATTGTTGCCTAGTCTTCAAAAAGACCTTTATATATCCAGACAATTCATAAATACATTTATCCCGATTGAATTATTATGTTTAATCATATAGAATAACGACTTGAAGGTTTAAGAACAATTTATTTGTCATACAATGAATTATTTGATGTAAATATTAAATTCGCTTATAATTTTTTTTAATTAAAAAGGTACCTATAAGAACAAGCTAATATGTTCTAACTTGATAGAATTTTTAAATAAGAAACCTTAAGTCTAGCTCAAACTCTTTCCTAAGTGCATGCCAAAGTAAGACATTCATTTTTTTTTTTTTTTTGAGGAAAGTAAGACATTCATTAATTGTCTTATTCTTTCTTTTCTTTAAAAAAAATAAATAAATAATTCAATAATAATAATAAAATGAAGAATTCAAACTAATTGTAACATTTTCTCTTGATTTTTATACTAAAAAAAACTTTGGTGCATGTAAAGAGGAAAAACAACAACCCTTGCCGACTCCTTAGCTAGTTGTTGCTACATTGTCTGCAGGATTTTTTTTCAAGGAAAATTTAAAAAGTCAACCAAACAGAGCTACTTCCATTAATATATTAATTTATTTCCCATGTTTTCTATCACTTTTGTGATCAAATACAATTTTTTAATAAAATATTAGTTAAACTTCCATTTTGGTCCCTCAACTATCATGAAAGTTCCATTTTGGTCCCTGAACTTTCAAAAGTTCAATTTTA
>JBBMEF010000002.1:5220022-5230498 GCA_037832685.1 Sicyos baderoa | reverse complement strand
ATATCCTTTTGTTGCATAAATAAATTTTGAGTATTAGGACATCTTTTTATAGTTAATATTATTTTTATAACTCAAGAGCACAATTGTACAGCCCATAGAACAGATCTTGTTCAAACAAGGTCGTTTGAATTGATATATTACTGAACAATTGTTTTCCATGTATTTAACTGTCACATTTCTTCCTTTGGTTTTTTTTGTACAGTCTCTAATATATTATACTTGCATTTCTATTTATTTTTTATCATTTCACTGTGTAATTTAGTCGATGCAATATGACATGAGACTTTTCATAATATATTTTAAATATCAAATGATAAATCAACTTAAGCAGTTCAACACCTAAAGCATCTCTATATCTATCTTCCTAAAAGATCATTGGTTCGAAGCTTCAACCCTCATGGTGTTAATTTGTAATACAGTATGTCTATTTACAAATTGATGTGGTACAAAATGAGGGTTGAACCACGTGTAGTACATACACAGTAAAATGGTTTGTAACTATAAAGCTTCCTCTCCTCGTACAAACTTAATATAAAATTTTAAACTTTCGTTTCAAAGATTTCACATTAATCCAGAACACGAAGCAATGGAATCGTGATCTCGAATACTGCAGATCGTTGGAAATGAGAGAACAAGTTTTAGTGCAATACTTACAGAGAGAAGATTTTTCAAGATTGATGCCAGAGTTACGACAACGTGAAGAGTAGCTCCTGACAACAGGGATAAAAAGGGATACATTGCCAGCAGGGGAATCGTCAATATCTGCAACATATTTCATTGTGATTTAAGACTTGAAATGAGTTATACTCCGATTCAAAAGTTGAAAGAACACGCAATCTTCGATATCACAAAAGTACCCATTCAAATGTAAGACTACAAACTGACCAACATGAATGGAACTTAACTAGCATGATGTATGATTTGATAGGCAATAAGTTACCCGTTTGAATTTCCCAACCCAAATATTATTGAATTAAAAAAAAATGTAAGACTACAAAAGTGAAAGGAAACTTACCCCACAAACACGAGATACCATTATGGGTCCAAATATCCTCTCAACGAATGGATATAAAGAGGATTGAAACACAAAAACGCTGAAACCTAAAAGCAAGTAAACAAAAGTTTTAAACACAATTAGTTGAAACAATTTTCTGTTAAAATAGACTCCACATGCTTCTAATACTTAACAAACAGTTTTGAGAGCCAAGTAATATATGATTGTCACGGCTCCAAATTTATTGGATGTAAGATGTTTTGTTAATCTGAAATGTAAGCATTGACTGCAGAAATTTATACAACTAGATGTAAATTCAATAATGCATTTATTAATCTGGAAGTTTGAACAGGAAACATTGTGAACCAATGCAAGAATGCAGGCAAGAAGGCTTATTCTGCCAGGGTGGGGTTGTGTAGCTATGGATCTACCTGTGATGGAAAGAACTTCTCCGACATCCCCAGTCGTAAAGCTCAAACCACCAAGCGGACGAGCGCTGACAGCCCAGAGCGAAAATATCTACAGAGAAGAAGGTGGTCATCACCAAATGGTTCATATAGGTCACCTTTTATAATGTTTTTGTTCCTTTTAAAAATCGAACTCGTTGCTACTCAACTCTTCGTTCAGTTTGTTATCATTTTAAAGATTGAAATCTTAGTCAAATATCAACAACAAAAAACAAGATTTTACAAACTATCTTCGCTTTCACTTTTAAAATTTAGCTATGGTTTTGAAAATGTTGTTAAAATGTTTGTTAACTACTTAAGAATTAGTAGTAAGCAAGCATAACATTTTAAGAACGTTACCAAAAGAAGCAATTTGGTTCAAAAAAATGAAAGCATGCTTTCGTTTTAATATAAATGGACATACCTCTACGTAAGCCATATTATGAAGTGAAAATATACAATAAACAATGATTGCTGACATTAACTCCCAATTCTTGAAGAGACTTGGCTGAGAAGGCATGTCTGTTTGGGTTGCTTCATTTCTATTACAATCACCAGGTTGATCTTCCAGAGCTTCATATGATCCATTAGTAGATGGAACCTTTTTATCATGTTTGTGCAATGATTCCTATCAAGATAAACAATAAGATGAGTAATAATTACTTGAAATGTCAATAGGGAGACAGAGAGAGACCTATGCATCAAATAAGATATGGCTCATAAACAGTGGTTAAAGTTCAAGGTGCAATAAACTCTTGGGGCTTAGGTGCAACGCGTGAGGCACAAAAAAAAGGTAACGTAGTTTGGTGGAAATATTTAAAAAAAAAAAACACTTTGAAAGTGAATGGTGTTTTTTAATTAACCTCTTGAGACATTAGTCATGACATACTAATATTGAGATAACTGTCCTCACTTTATATACCCATGATCACTCTCTTCCCTAGCCAATGTGGAACTTTGTTTGCACTCCTAACAAAATTTGAACTTTCCCAAGGAATGCAAAATGATTGAGGAAACCAAACCCCAAATTAAATCATATTTGAAATGGCCTTCAAATTACCAAAATAAAAATCAATAAATTAATAAGCAAAAATGACTATCCAGATGAAGAACATACCGGAAGCCAGAGAGAGATAATTCCTGTAACTACTGCAAGCAATGATATACAAAGACAGGGCAGGAAGTAAGGAAATCTGCACCACAGAACCATGTTGTGAGCACATTATTGTACCGTGAACAATTATGACAAAACTGAGAAAATAAGCGATCAACCAACTTACCTTCCAAACAAACCATCACTGGAGAAAATCTCAGGAAATTTCTCTGCTGGCTGGCGATTATCGGTTTGGAACAAAATAACGAAAGAAATTAAAAAGTAGTCTTGAACAATTTGAAACTTCAAATGTTTAGCGTTATTTCCATTAGCTAAGGGGATGTGACCAAAAATACCTGTGCGAGAAACCCTCCTAAAGCCGGGCCTATTATCAACGAAACTCCCCATGTTGTACTAATCTGAAGTTTAACCAAAGTTTTAGCATTGGTGCTAGTGGTAATCTAAAGGCAGTATCCTCAGAAACTTGTGCAATATTAAGACCAGATAAAAGAAAGTTCTTTTAAAACAAAACTCACGGATGACATAGCTATAGCTTGATATTCTTCACTAACACTTTCACTTGCATATGCCTGGAAAAACAAGTTCATCATTATAAAAATAGGAAAACTCGAGAGATAGAAGTATTATGATGCCTTTATTAGACCTTGATGGTTGATTCTAGTGATTACCTTTATTGGTCCAAGTATGCCATTCAAACTTCCAAGAAGAAACCTGGTGATAATAGCCATACAGTAATTTAAACTGAGGCCAAATAGGGTGTTGAATATAATCCTGAAACCAGTTACCCAACAAAGAAAAAAAAAATTAAGTGAAGGTAGAGTTGAACACTTAAAAAGAAAATGAAACTCGAAACCTTGATGCATCACTTCAATTAATATAAATGTTCAGCCACTAACAACGAAACAATTCCAAAGAGAATAACAGGTTTCCGTCCATAGCGATCAGCTATGATTCCCCAGAAAACAGATGTTAATGTTCTGCCAATCATGAAAGAAGCTCCTACAAGATGTATGAGGGATTTGTTAGGAGAACATGGAGAATTCAAGTATTACGAATGACAGTAAAAAAGTGTTTATAGCAATCTTACCCACAAAACCAGAATAGAATCCAATATCTTCTACTTTTTCTGCTATATTAAAATCCCGAACCTGCATTAAAATTGAAATAATAAAAAAAGAAACAAAAAGAAAGTCGCATCGTTGGTACACAATTTTTTAATGGTGATGAACAACATAGATTGTGAATTCATAATTTCATAAACTTCTGATTTCATTACATGTAGTTTCTGCATGCCAGTAATCATGATATTTGCTTGTGATGCTATTAAAACAAATTTTATATACATATATTTGCTTGTGATGTTCAATTATATTGACGATGAGGCGAAGGATAGAATACTGAAATTTGGCAAATTTACTGGAAAGTTCTTAAAACAAGGACTGGTATGTTAATTCATTTATGGCAATTTCCCAAATATCTTAAAACTATCATAACATGATTCATTTCCTTCCTTAGATCCTAAGTATGTAACTTTAGCATTCATGGATCCCAGCACTAGTTGGTAGAAAAAGCAATCCAAGCAACTACAAATATTCCTCTCTCCATTAGAAGATGCAACACAAGCTTACCATGAAATACAGAAATGGGAAAAGACTTGAAATTGGCAATCCTGGAAATGACAAAAAATAAAAAAAGTAAGAAGCAGAACTCAACCACTCGACAACTAAAAAGATTAACCAACAAAATTTGAAACTCAATTAGCTGATAAGTGTCAATCTCAAAACAAAATTATTTATCAAACTGTATGCTAAAATTTCATTTTCTTTGTATTTTCTATGAGATTAGATAAATTCTGCTTCAGTTTATCATTGAAAAGTTAGTCGTGGCTGTGACGATCTCCACCGGCCACATTTCGGGCGGCCACCTGAACCCCGCTGTCACTCTCGGCCTCCTTTTCGGTGGCCACATCACGGTCGTCCGATCCGCTCTATATTGGATCATTCAATTGCTAGCGGCGTTCGCTGCTAGTTTTCTGTTATCGTACCTCACTAGAGGCTTGGTGAGTCTCACATCCTTCACTTTTTTTTGAGCTGGAGCTTCGCTCCCTTATACTTGGGGGGCACCCATGCTTGTCCCAAGAGCTAGACTCGGAAGACAATGAGGGATTTTACATTAATATGTTTGTGTTTGCAGCCTACTCCGGTTATACATTAGCAAGTGGAGTTGGGTACCTTCAAGGAGTGATATGAGAGATTATTCTCACTTTCTCCCTGCTGTCCACTGTATATGGAACAATGGTTCAAAACACACTTAAGGCCCCGTTTGATAACCATTTGGTTTTTTGTTTTTGGTTTTTGAAATTTAAGTATATTCTCACTCAAATTTCCTACAATGTGTTCCACCCTTCCTATCATATATCCATCTTTCTTTAAAAAAATAGGAGAATACTAACCAACTTTTAAAAACAAAAAAAAAGTAGATTCCAAAAGTTTGTTTTTGTTTTTAAAAGTTGGTTAGTATTCTCATACTTTCTTAAGGAAAGATAAATATATGATAGGAAATGTGGAACACATTGTAGAAAAATTGAGTGAGAATAGACTTAAATTTCAAAAACAAAAAACAAAAAGTAAAATGGTTATCAAACAGACCTAAATTGCTAGATTCTCATTTCCTCACTGATTAAAAACAGAGTAATACCAGAAATTCGTCATCAAGGCAGTTTGATAACCATTTGGTTTCTTGTTTTTACTCAAATTCTCTACAATGAATTCATCTTCCACTAGTAAGTATTTGAATCAAAACCAACTTCAAAAAATCAAAACAAGTTTATCAAAGTAAGGACAAGTAGAAGTAGTAGGCTGAATTTTCAAATTAAAAAACAAAAACTCAAACAGTCCTAAATATCTTGATTTGCAAAAACCTTACTCTCCCCCTAATTTCACATTGCGACTTCATCTCTGCTTCTTAGTAAAATAAGAACAACAAACAGAGATTAGAGCAATGATTACGCAGTTCATTCACAGAGATTAGAACAATGAACAGAGATTAGAGCAATGATTACGCATAATCCATTCACAAAGAAAACGAAGAGAAATCGAACCGGTGATTAGAACAATGAACGAAATCATGAGAAGTTGCCGGAACGGATAACCGCGATGAAGCTGATTATGCCGTTTCATCTTGCATCCAGGACAATCCTCGTAGTAGTGATGGTGATCTTCCTTCAATAATCTCTCCCGGCTTTCGTCGTCCGCCATTTTCAATCTGAATCGAAAACCTAACAACAAAGTTCAATCTCTGACGAAGAACTCGAAAATTCTCCAAGAAATCGTCAAATTTGTCCTCCGAATTCTAGAGGAACGTGCTTTGTACCGTTTTGGCTCCGACTCGCGGCCCACTGCACCAATAATAGCTGCAAAGCGCCATGGCTGACATCACGTCAGAAATTTTTAGGTCGCATGACAGAGCGTCATTGCATGCGCCAATATGGCCTTTGTCTTATACCTATCTTCCTAAATATAACTTTTCAATCATTGAAACGATGAATCAACACCACGGTCACGAAATTGATATTTGTAATTTCTCTACTTCGATATATTTTCAAAAAACGAAAAAAAAAAACAGTCATTCAAGACCGTTTACTTTTTGTAATCTAGATAATTGTAATTCATTCAGAATTATAGAAACCTAAGATATTTAAATAAGGGCAAAACGAAAATTTTTAGGGCATGTTTGGCGGAAGAATTAAGATTAAGTTAAGCGGAATATTAAGTTAATATGTGTTTGATATATAGACTTTACTTTTGTAAGCTGGATTAAGTTAAGCTTAATATTTTTTGGAGTGAGTATTAAATTAAACCAATGTTTTTCTTTTTTTTTTTCACATTAATTGGAAGTTATTGAGATCCCATTGTTGTTGGGAGTAGTTTGCTAATAAGTGTACTTACACTCAAATTTTTTTTTCTTCATAATTTATGATATTATAATATCTTAATTGTTTAAAATTGTGTTTTTAATATTAAAAGAAAAAAAGTTTAATATCTATTCATTATCAATCTTAAAAAATCTAAAATCATTCATTATCGATTGATTTTTTTTTGTTAATATGGATTGTTTCAAACAATTGATTAATATCTATCTATTCATCCCAAATTTTTACTTTTTAAAAAAAAAATTCGCTTAAATATAATAAATTATCATTTTCAAAATATATTTAGCGGTACATTTTTAATTTAAGATTCAAATATGAAAGTAAATATACAAACAAATTAGCACTAATTTGATTTTATGTTTACAATTCATAGCATAGGTCATCAAATAAGTTTAAATTATCAAATTTCTATTAAAACTCTCTAGCATTTAAAAAAAAAAAAAATTCAAGGACTAAAATTGTAATTTAATTGAACTTCAATTTTTTTAAAAGTAAAAGAGGTAATTTCACACAAAGCATCATAATACTCCATCCTCAAATCTCTAATTGTTTCTTCTCCAAACAAAATACTTATTATGGAAAATATATTAAGGGGAAAAAACTAAATTCAAGTTTAACACACAAAACACGGAAATACAAACATAAAAAACTGGTTGAATATGATACATCATTCCTTTTCTTTTATTGTTTAGGGGACTCTTAAAAATGAAGACACATGGAGACACAAAAACTAGTTATCATGAATAGAGGTGTCATTATAATTAATAGAAAAATACAAAAGATTTTATAAAAAAAAAAAAGAATTAAGAAACACAAATTCACAAAGTACCAAAAGAAAACATCACAAATCATTAATCTCAAACCCTTCTTCTCAACTTTATCCCACAAATTTTTTTTCTTCTTTTTCTCATTTTTATATATTTCATTTCTATTTTATTTATTATAAAGATGATTTAATAAATTTTGAAATTTTCAATTATATAGTCTGTACTAAAAAAGGAAAAAATAATTATTAAAAAATAAATTGAATAAGTCAACAATTTGATATTATAATATTTTTAGAATTCAATATTTAAATTATTAGATTTAAATTTTATGGTTATCATAGTTATAACTTTGTCGGATAAATATGATTTATTATTTATATTTATATAAATGACATTAAATAAATGGCTAAACCTGTAGAAAATTTTTAATTTTATTTTGTTTTTTAGATTTCTTGATACTAATTGATGTGAGTGGTGCTTTTCATTGTTTGTCCGTCACAGTTTAATATGAGTAGTTGTTCAGCTGCATTAATGTATGTTCAATAATCAAGTGATCGTGAGTTCGATCCCCATAATCGATATCTGTCTCTCCTTCTCCTATACATAGAATTTAAAATTATATATGTTTTTCATCATTTCTCTTCTTTTTTTTCTTCCATTTTTCTCCCTCAAGTTGCCTTCTTTTTTTCTTTTCTTTTTCTCTTTCCTTCTCTTCCTTTCTCATTTTATATGTTTATGTTTCATTTCTATTTCATTTCATTTTTCTGAAAACTCATTCCTACGAGACACTTTTCTATTTGGTTTTTTTTTGGACAGTTTCTATTTGGGTTTTTCGTTCATATGTTCTTTTTTATTTATATATATTTTCATCCTTTTATAAATATATTTTTTTTCAAATTTATATATATATATATATATATATATTAT
This sequence comes from Sicyos baderoa, assembly GCA_037832685.1. Lineage (NCBI taxonomy): Eukaryota > Viridiplantae > Streptophyta > Magnoliopsida > Cucurbitales > Cucurbitaceae > Sicyos > Sicyos baderoa. The sequence goes on along the minus strand of JBBMEF010000002.1, from coordinate 5,222,319 downwards.
ATATTATATATTATAATTTACTTTATTTTTATTTTTATTTCATCAATACCATTTCTAGTTGTTTTTATGTGTTTGAAATTTTTATTCTACTTATTGCTTTAAAAATATATAGAATTTATTTTTATACATATATTTGGTATTTATTATTTTCTAATTATTACCACAAGATTTAAATCTAATAATTTAAATATTGAATTCTATAAATATCATAATATTAAATTGTTGACTTATTCAATTTATTTTTTAATTTTTTTTAGTACATTTATTTTAAGATGTATTAGACTATATAATTGAAAATTTCAAAATTTATTAGATAACTTTTAAATAAATAAAATAGAAATGTGAAATGATATATACAAAAATGAGAGAGAAGAAAGGAAAGGAAAGAGAAGGAAAGAGAAAGAAAAGAAAGGAAAGAGAAAGAAAAGAAAGGAAAGAAAAATGCATATTGTGGGGGGAGTAAGATTAAGAAGGAGAAGAAAATTTAACAAAAAAAAAGTGAAATTGTGGCTGTCGGTATTTGCCGCTAGAGATTTTTTTTTTTTTTTTTTAGGGATTATAATAATTGGGAGTAAGAGAGATTTGAACTAAAAAATTTACCGAGTATAGACAATAGTAATTATTGATTTAGATTTTAAAATTAAAATCAAAAATCAAAATAATTATCGTCATAATTAATACATTTTAAAACCTAAAACTCAAAATATTGGTTAAAATGGACTTAGATGAACAAAAATTGTCATACTCAAGTATGGAGTCATAGGGTTCGATCTCTAAATATATTAGAACTTTAAATATTGTTTAAAAATATCTTAAAGTTGTTTAATATGTTATTGGATTTTCAATTTCTTTCGATTAATTATAGGCATACGCTTGATGGCCAACCATCATTAATATTACTTATTAATATTTCCAACCATACATAGATGAATTAGTAGATCTTACTTTATGACGATATGACTCCTCACTTTCCATCAAAATTATGATGTTGATAAAAGCAACTACCTCCCTTACACGTAATAAATAGAGGTGTTAAGGACCCGCCTAGAGGCGGCGGGTCCCGATTTAGGCAGGAAAATAAGAAGCAGGCGGGACCAATTTTTTCCCAAATAATTAAATAGAGACCGAAATGGGGAATAGGGAGAAATTCTACTTTTTATTTAGATAACACAATTGAGTACCACAAAAATTTATTTTATAAATAAAAATATTAAAAAATATATAATTTTTTATGACTTTAATAGTATCACCTAAACAAAAAGTAGAAATCTTCAGTATGTTTTTTTTTTTTTGAAAAGGAGACCCTCGGTATGTTAATCATTAATTACAGTATATGATTAAACTTGATCATATATATAATTACAATATACTGATGAAGTACTCCAACCACATACAAAAATTAAAATTAAATTACAAAAATATTCGAATTTGAAATATACAAATTAAATAGATATATATTCAAAATCTGTAAAGTAAAAACGTACGTCTGTCTTTATTTGCTTACGATTTCAAAAAAAAATATATATATATATATATATATATATATATATGTTCAAATTGAATTCGTCCTCTTAGTTGGTCGTCATTTGATTGAATTATTTGTCATTTCGGCTCCACAGCACTACACTCTCAAACACTTTTAAAACGTTTGAGAAAATCATGATTATCTCAATTAGACATAAATGCAAAAAAAAAAAAAAAAAAAACTTGATATGTGTTCCTATGATTTATTTACACCGTCAATCCACATTTTTTCATCCATATAAAAAATAAAAAAATAAAAACTTGAGAGTGGTAGAACGAAATTAAAAATTGTCTTTCAATATAATAGCATGTTGAATCTTTTTATCAAGTAAGTGATACAATTATTTTATTGTTTGGTTGTAAACTAGTTTAACATCAATATTACAGGTTCGATTGTAAACTAGTTTAACATCAATATTACAGGTTCGATTTCGAAAATTGGTATTTGTCTCACTTTTTCTATTAAAATAACATTTTGAACTTTTTTTTTCTCTAAACTATAGAATTGACTCTAATATTGAATCTTACTAATAATATACCAACATCTAATGTATCATGAAATCGAATGTCCCTAATCTTCATAGAAGTTGTGGACTCGTTTCAAAAAAAAAAAAATGTACTCATTTTTATCCACTTAAAAAAAAAGGGAATTTGCATGTATATTACAATAAGATAAAAAAATTGAGTAAATAACACCTTTTTGAAAATATTTGCAAATCTATCAAAATCAGATTGATAGACTCCATCAATAGTGTCGGATAGACTCCATCAAT
>JBBMEF010000002.1:5176437-5200757 GCA_037832685.1 Sicyos baderoa | reverse complement strand
ACTCCATCAATAATATCTGATAGACTCCATCAATAATGTCTGATAGACTCCATCGATAGTGTTTGATAGAATCTATAAAAAAAAAGTTGCTATATTTGCAATATTTTTTAAAAATTGCTATAATTCGAATGCAGAGTAGGAAAATTGCTATGCAGCGCAAATTCGCAATAAGAAAAGGAAGATTACAAATACAAATTTATGGTGTTGAACGTTTACAATTAAATAATGAAATTATTGCGCCACTGACCCATTCGGTCCATAAATAAATATTTGATTATATTAAAAGATAATCATTAACAAATATGTGATGGACATTCCAATGTCTAAATCTCTTAGGTACCTCTTATATGAGTAAACCAAAGCAATAATTCAACAATACTCAATGACTAAGAGAATGAGTTCGAATCCTCACTTCAATTGTTGTAATACTCGAAAAAAAATCAGAGAAATATATGATCTATTGTTCTTATTTCAAAGACCAAGAATAAATTATTGGACGAACAAAAATTCACATCTACAAACCCCGTATGTGTACGCGACACGCATATACATATCGTGATATCCGGTACGAGACTCCACTGTTTTCCGTAGAATATACACATGCAGGCCCCAAAACTAGTTCTGCTAGACTAAAGATTTTCACATATCAAAGCCTTGAATTTAATGCTCATTCTCAAACCCTTACCACCAAAACTCTTTTGGGGCCATTCACAAGCATGCCTTCCAAGATATGGGCACAAAGGCCCTCAAAAGGACCCTCCAATGAAGAGGGATTACATTTTCAATATAAGTTATTGAGTAAAAGCAGGATTTTATGCAGTTGCATTGGGAGTTGTAGCTGCAGAAGATGATTCAGCAGCAACTGGACCTGATTTGTTATTGTTATTCTTGTTAGTACCTCTACCATTGGTTACAGCTTCTCCAGATTTCTCCTTCCTTCCAGTTTCCTCGTCCTTCTTTACGAGCACCGGCTTGAACTGTTGGAGGACACGAGAAACGAATTTGTAATAACGATATAGAAAAAGAAGAACCGTCAACAAGAGTATAGCTCAACCAGCATAAAGTATAAACTTATAATTAAGAGATCGTGCGATCGAATCTCCTACCTTTATTATTATTCAACTCAAAAAGAATAGAGAGGAGAGAGAAAGAGAAAGGAACCAAACATTAGGGTTGTACAAAAAAAAAAAAACTGACAATCTCAGCAACTTGAACTACTCAACTCAATCTGTAAGAGTTACTAGTTAGGTTAGTTCTCTTGTACACCAATTTTCGCTTGACTCAATCCAATCCAACCCGAACTAAAAGTAATATTATATATGTGTGTAAGATTATAATTAACAAGGTAATTATCAGTATGTTTGTAGGGAACTTGTTCTAACAAGATAGGCAGACTGAGTTTGAGTTTTTTTTTTTCACGTAGGAATGAATTGAGCCTTAAAGAAGAGAATAATCACAATCTGATAATCCAACCTAACCCAACACAAAAATATATGGATTGGGGTGAGTTTCGCTAATATATAGAGTTGGACAGGCTAACGTTTAGGCTGGTCCAAAAAATCTCTCTAACCCAATCTAACTCAACTCGGACCAATACTGACACTCCAACCAAGAGAGTATTATATAGTCCTTCAAAATAGGATATACCTGATAAATAGAATATATAACATTTCTCCTCAGCTGTGCCATCATATCCAAGAAGAGGTTATAGCCCTCAAGTTTGTACTCTATAAGTGGGTCCCGCTGTGCGTATCCACGTAGACCTACGGCTTGCTGAACAAACTTAAGTGCTTGCAGATGTTCCTTCCATAGTCGGTCGATATTGCTCAAGATCAAGAATCTCTCAGCTTCCTTCATTAGCCCTGCTGCTTCTTTCTCTACAATATCCTGAAAATGAAAACGGTTAGGATCTCACAATTGTCCCACATTGAAAAAGTGGAGAGTTCAACAACAATATAAAAGAAATATGGGTTATTCCCTTCATTTCCAATTAATTTTGAGGTGAAATTCCATATTATCTAATATGGTATCAGAGCAGGTTCGAGTCCCCCTTTCCCTAATATTATTGTATAAAAAAAAAGTATCATGTACAAACCCTTTTCTGTAAGTATGCTTCACGCCCACGTAGGCGAAGATAATTCTGCAAATCCTCGTATGTTGAATTTTTACTCCTCAATAAGTCTGGGGTCAAATCATCCAACAGATAGCAATACCTAAAAACAAAGCCAAATGTGAGTAATGGAAACCAAGTTCAGGTTATGTGAATATCTACCAGATAGCACTTCATTCAGTAAATTTAAAAAATTGATGCATATGCAGGTTAAACTCTCTCCAGATTTAACCTATTATTCCTATGTAATTAATTTCCTACGGGTTTCCTTGACATCCAAATGTTGTAGGGCCAAGCGATATGTTCCGTGATGTTAGTCGAGGTGCGCGAAAGCTGACCCGCACAGTCACGATAAAAAAAAAAAATCCATTCTGTTTATCTCTAGCCACCACAAAGCTGTTGATAGACACTGAAAATAAAGTCAGAACTTACTGTTGAACTTTTGCTATGAGCTTGACAAGATCCCAACTTTCGGTCGGAGTCTCGGAACCAATATTTGCCTATAGTTTTAAAAGCAGTGAGGCATCTGATATATTTGAGTTCAATGATGCATCGGCAATATGAAAGAAAGTTCATGCGACTTACTTCTAATATGTCATCCATCGTTAGCTCAGCATATTCAATAATAAGTGATTGAAGATTGTCCGATTCGAGTGCACGTCTTCGCTCAGTGTATACGCGATCTCTTTGGCTATTTAAGACTTCATCATACTCAAACAACTGCTTACGAATATCAAAAAAGTAGTTCTCTACTTTCCTTTGGGCTTCATCAAGTGCTTTTGTTAACATCTGGGATTCAATAGGAAGATCTTCTACTCTAAAAGCTCTCATTAAACCCTACAGATGCAAATGAAAGATATCTCAACAATCACGTATCAAAAATTGAAGTACAAGACCTGAGCTAAATATAAATCATAACCTGAATTCGATCTCCACCAAATATCCTAAAGATGTTATCTTCAAGACTTAAGAAGAAGCGTGAACTTCCTGGATCCCCTTGCCGACCACTTCGACCACGCAGCTGCAATGTTACATATTGAGAAGGCATATCATCTCAAGTTACATAGGAATAATGTCACGACCTTTTGTATAAATATAGTAATCGTGATAATGGAAAAAATCACAGTAAGTTAATAATTAAGGCCCCGTTTGATAACCATTTGGTTTTTGAAATTTATGCCTATTCTCACTCAAATTTCCTGCAATGTGATCCACCATTCCTACCATATATTTATCTTTCCTTAAGAAAGTAGGAGAATACTAACCAACTTTTAAAAACAAAAACGAACTTTTGAAAGCTACTTTTTTTTTGTTTTTTAAAGTTGATTAGTGTCCTACTACTTTCTCAAGGAAAGATGGATATATGATAGGTAGAGTGGATTGTAGGAAATTTGAGTGAGAATAGGTTTAAATTTCAAAAACCAAAAACTAAAAATCAAATAGTTATCAAACGGGGCCTAAATCTTTAATTTTGATCTATTACATGATTACAGCCATGTAACATGAAGACGTAAATTCAACCTGATTATCAATTCGCCGGGATTCATGTCGTTCTGTCCCTACAACATGGAGTCCGCCTGCTGACACAACCTGCAAGGATGAAAACATAAGAGACAGCCAACACCAACAAAAAGGCAATAGATTTTCTCCCTCTTTGATAAAAAACTGACCTTCTTCCTTTCTTCCTCAGTGTAAACCTTGTATTCTTTGACAATTTCTAAAAATGCATTACGCAACTTGGCTATGACATCATCTTGAGCCGGGCCCTACAAATTCAAAAGAAAAGAAAAAGAACCCTTAAGCTGTGTTATGATGGAATGATAACAAGTCCTTAGTTTTTTTTTTTTTTTTGATATCCGTAACTGTCCGGGCCAACTTTCGCTCCTCGACTAAAGTCTTTAGCTAAATTGCCAAAAAGAAAATATAAAATTCTAAAAACTCTTCAGCTGTCAACTAAAAGAAATACGAGGTTCAAAGAACTTACTTTCTCACAACAATAAGATAGACGCTCCTCTGCTTCAAGCTCAGTAAGTGATTTCTGACCCCAAATCTTGACAGCAAACTGTACAGCCTCTTCAGCTAATTTGGTATTCTCACTTGAAAGATCACATGGAAATAAACTTTCATTCACCTAAAATATCATGAAGTACCATAGAAAAAAAATCATAAGAAAGATATTGACCAAGCAGCCTTATTGGCAAAAAATACAATTCAAGAATCAAAATGATTATCGCACCTTCCATGTTTTCTTAGGAGGAGGCTTCTTCACAGATACAAAAACTCCATTTGTTAGTTTGACAACTCTGCAATAAAATATTCCCGCAAATTGTAAAGCTCGATTTTTCTATGCACTATTCAACCCATTCTTGTAGTTTTATACAGGTATCCGTCCATGTCCCCATCACACGCGAAATATAAGCCAACAACCAAAGATGTGTAATCTGAACATGTGCAGATTATTTGACATTCAAAAACAGCGAGCCAACCTTCTGGTGCACCATGCATGATTGAATATTGTTGGTTGATATAATTAAATTTACCCCAACCCACCAGCTTAAGCTTTTGGGTTGATTGGTGGTTTAACATAATTCAACATGGTATCAGAGCAGGAGGTCCTGAGTTCGAATCTCTACCAAGTTGTTTCCTACCCAATTAAAATTAAACTCCACTTGTAGGGCATTTCTCAAATTTCAAAGCCCACGAGTGAGGGGAAGGGTTGGTTGATATAATTAAATTTACCCCAACCCACCGACTTAAGCTTTTGGGTTATTGGTGGTTTAACATAATTCAACAAATATAAACTACAATTGATTTAGAACTCCTTAATGCTTAGTTCCAGCAGTAGCTTGAGAAACAGGGAGAGGGCTTAGAGTTATTTTGCAGGTGTTACTTTCCATTCTCCCAAGCTGGGATCTTTTTCATTCGTGCTCTCACTCTTGTACTTTTTCTTACTCTTAGAACTAATTGAATAGCCCTTTCTAGCAGAGTTGCAGTTCCTTTTGGTTCTTGGGAGAATTTCTTATTCTCTCTTGTTTGTGTATATCCTTCTAATTTCTTTCAATACAATTATTTCGAGGACTAAAAAAGTTCTAAAAGGAGACTGTCAACCCATAACAAGAAAATACCTTGGCATAAGCAGCTCGCGTAACTTCAGCCTTGCCATAAATTCAGCATTACCACCAAGAATTATATCAGTGCCCCGCCCAGCCATGTTGGTAGCAATTGTCACTGCACCTAGGCGACCACTTTGAGCAACAATATCTGCCTCTCTCTCAACATTCTCTGGTTTTGCATTAAGAACCTATGGAAAGTAATAGATTCAATTAGACTTCCCTTTGATTGTGAAGCTTCTGTGAAAATGTAGTCACATTCCAGCTTCTCTAATGTCACATTCTCCCCATTTCATATAATATCCATTAGTTGAGAGTTGTGTTAATTTCCAAGAAAATAAAAGACCTGACCTCATGTGGAATTCCAGCTTCTCTCAACTGTTCTGAGAGAGCATCACTTTGCTCAACACTAGTTGTACCAACAAGCACAGGGCGTCCAGTCTTGTGCATTCTAGAAATCTCTACCACAACCGCTCGCCACTTTCCAGTTGTTGCCCTGAAAACTACGTCCGACTCTTCCTGATAAAAAGAATAGCATATATAGGCTTTTTTTTATAAGAAACTAAGAGACATCAATTATAGTATAGCATTGTAGAGCCTAATATATATAGGTATACATGGAAATCCTACAAATAAGAGAAGACACGAGGAAAAAAAAATTTAAAATGGGTGATGAGGAGCAGGTAGGATCATCATTGTAGAGCCTAATATATATATAGGGATACGTGGCAATCCTACAATGAAGGACAAAAGACTAATAAGCTTCTATATCCTATAAACTCTAACAAAAACGATAAGTTGGAGACTTTTCACACGGCATATTTGTTTGGTGAGGACCATGAAGTCAAGCGAACCTTTTATAGTTCTAAAGGAACTAAGATTAAACTGCAATCCTCAAGCATGTGAGCATATAGATACACGTAAGTACATAACACATGACAATCAAAGGTCTCACAGTGATCTATTTCCAACATTGTAATATGCCCAAGTTCCAGGTAAGTATGATTTTTGTTTCTTCTTTTTTCACTATCACTGAGTGTCTGAGTTAGCTTACAAACCTCAACTAACCTCACGAGACAACCATCTAACTCCACTATATTCGGCTATCAAGTAACTCGTAGGAAATTAATTCCTAAGTTGGTGACCACCATGGATTGAACACATTCCTTCTTATTCTCAAGACCTTTTTGACCACTAGGCCATGCCAATCCATGATGGTTAAGCATGAAAAGTAATTAGCCAGATTTGCGAAATCAATTAAGAAGAGCAGGCGTATCAATACCTTTCTTATCATAGGCTTGTTCGTAGGAATAATTGTAACTTTGAGCTTATATATACTATCAAATTCAGTGCTTTCTGTTGCTGCAGTGCCAGTCATTCCGCAAAGCTTTGGGAACTGCAAACAGTGGAAAGAAGAAGCGTCAAGGAGAGTAAAAAAATTTTAATTGAGTTTACGGAAGAAAAAACGACATGGAATTTACCTGTAGGAAGAAGTTTTGATAACTTATTGAAGCTAGTGTCACAGTTTCATTTTGAATTGGTAAACCTTCTTTTGCTTCAACTGCTTGATGAAGTCCATCACTCCATCTTCTCCCCTGAACCATTTAACAGACCATTATAATTCCTCCAAATTCTAGCCAATAGGTATAATATACATGTGTACATATAGTGTAATATGATTGCATGTAGCAGTTATTTACACTTTGCAGTATTATCAAATAAAAAAATTGGTCAATTATCAATTAAAGAAATGGAAGTACAGTACAAAAAAGACATTAAAATACAAGCTAAAACCAAACAAAAAAAATCACAAATTATTATTAATATTTTTTTAAAAAAAAGCTCTTGAAAATTTGGACAAGATAAAAAAGGAAAATCACAACTCAGGTTTGGCTTATAGTTCTTTTACTTTCAAATTTTAGTTGCTTTCTACCAGAATTTTTTTTCTTTAATATTTATAGGAAACTAACCATTTCATTGATGAGATTGAAAATATACAAAATGCCTAGTGAAACGACAACAAACCGGGAACAAACATGAAACAAGCAAAAATGGAAATTAGGACCTGCCAAAAAAATTGAGAGCCATTGCTAAATATGTTTTAATTCTTAGCGAAAGAGAGAAAATGAAGAGACCAACCATGCATAGCAAAAATCAAATACAATGTTATCCTGATTCCTGAGGACATAATGAACCCAAAAAAAATTACCTGCATCACTCGACCAGTGAACTCGTCCACAATTAGGACCTCTTTACCACGAATTATATAATTGACATCTCTTAGAAATAGTTCTTTAGTTTTTACTGCATTAATAACGTATGATGCCCATTGTTCTCGAGGATCATACAAGTCTTTAACATCCAAAATTTCTTCAGCATCCTCATATCCTTGTTCTGACAGCAGCACAGACTTCTGTTTTTCATCCACCTGCAACCATTACAGCATAACTATTTAAATTTTATATTTCTGTTTTTCTCTACTTTTTAATATTTATAACTTGACAAAGCCAGCAAATCTTCAATCTCCAAGGGAAATAAGCTATTTTATTAAAATCCTACATACACGAACCCGCTCATTTGCCAGATCTAAACCACTGATAAGAACATAAAAGAAAAGATAAATAGCAAAATGAACATAGCTCAATCGGATTAGAAGTTCGATTCCCACCCCGCATATTGTCAAAAAAAAGGGGGGGGGGGAGATAAATAATGTAGCATAGAAAAGGTATGTCAACCAATAAAAGACAATTCATCTAAATGAAATGACAAACCAGATGCTGCACAATCCAACAGTATATTCTCAAATTTTATCTCAGTTCTGAGCTCCCCTATAGGGAAGGACCTTGTATGGAATGGTACCAGCAAGAACAAAATCCACGAAAACCTTAAAGGCGTCACCTAACTATGTTCATACAAGTTAATGAATGAGAAACAACTAGCTAGTTATTTTGCAACACAAAATAATTTACCATTAATTCTACATTCTTTCATCTAATTATGATCTGGTTCAACCCCTTATTGGTGTCATCTTTGCAAACGTAACATGGAAAATAGTAGCCATCTTTTCTTCAAATTTTGGTTCAAAGAGCTTAAGTACTTCGATTTTTCTTATCTTCTCAGTTGCAGTCATCGATGCATTGAGCAACTTCCTTGTAGGCTTGTTCTCAATCAGACAGCTAAATTATTTTGTCCTACCAATAAAATCAGATCTTTGACCCTGCTGGTTGGAATTTTTGACTCTTCCATTAATTGTGGAGTGTCTTATCCAAAGGGGGAGGGGTAAGGTTTCTTGAATGATTTTTGTCTGCAAGCCAAAAAAAAAAACCACGCAATTGATAATCTTACAGTGTAATGTATATCACGTTCAAAAGCAGAAGCCAGCTTTGCAGCTTTATAATATCTATCACTGGGTTTTTCTGCAGGTCCAGATATAATGAGAGGCGTTCTTGCTTCATCAATAAGGATAGAATCAACCTCGTCGATCACACAGTAATTAAAATCTCTTAAGACAAGCTCTTCGATACTCTGCACATGTAACAGATGCATTTAGCTGATTTGACATGTAAAGTAAAAAGAAATGTAACTGAAAGCAATCAAGCAAGTCAAGAATTACTTTCCGTGGCAAGATTGTCTCTCAAGAAGTCAAAACCAAGCTCACTATTAGTGACATAGGTAATATCACTTAGGTAATTCTCTCTCCTTTCTTCACTTGTCATATTCTCTGTGTAAAATAAGGGGAAGGAGTGAGTTTAAATGAGAGTGCAATGAAATTTATGAAGTGGCAGATGAAACCAGACAGAGATGATACAAATCCATAAACCATTTTTTTTTTACAAAATAACAGAACACACAATCTTCTGTTGAAGACTTCAAGTTCAAATTCATAATCCAATTCAAGAAAATTAATTCACTAAGAATAGATAAATCTTCAAATTCAACAGGCCAAAGTTGCAGGTGCCAAGAAAACGAGAGAAAATAACTTCGAGCCTCAATATGGAAAAATACATTAATACATCGGTTCTTCAAAAACTAGGATAGCCCACTCGTGTAGTATAATTGTATTGAGTGCATAGTTCACAGCAATGTACAATGAAGATTTAACAGTAATATAGTTTAGAAATTTCATTTGCAGAAATACTAAAATTGTATTGTACAACAAAGTTTTAAGAACATCCTGTCAAAAAAAAAAAAAGTTTTAAGAACAATACACAATGAATCCTTAGCTTATTATATACTTGTACCAACTACTAAATGAAAAATATAATTTGGTTTCTGGAAACTCAAAAAGGAATGAGGCGTACGTTGAATGAGGCCAACCTTCATTCCAAGAAAACGAGGAACTTGACCAACCCACTCGCAATCCCGCCTGGCCAGATAGTCATTAACAGTAACAACATGAACCCCTTTTCCAGTTAAAGCATTCAAATAAGCTGGTAAAATAGCAACTAAGGTCTTTCCTTCTCCAGTTCTCATCTCAGCTATTTCTCCCTTGTGAAGAACCATTCCACCTGCTTGAAAAGAGAACTTAAGAACTTACAACTAAGGGCCTGAATTTTGCTTTATGCTTACAGATTCACCAAGTCAAATGGATTAAAGAAATGCTCGTCAGTTAGATTTGTTTTTCATAACTGGATTTGAATTACTAAAAACAGCATTCCAATATTCAAATAAGCTGACATTGAAATACTAAATATTTCTTAATGAAAAGGCAAACGTCATAAGATTTTTTTTTATAACGATTAGAACTTAATTTTCTACCGGTTTCCTTGTCATCCAAATGTTGTAGGGTCAGACAATATGTCCCGTGACACTAGTCGAGGTGCATGAAAGTTGGCACGAACAATGATATAAAAAAAAAGGTTCAATTTTTTTTATTTATTTTTTGTTCAACAACACTTGGGGTGAGGGAATCAGAAACTATAACTTTTTGGTCACAAACACACACTTATATCAGTTGAACATTGCTCTTGTCGGCAAAAAAACAGTTCAGCTTTTAAGAAAAAAGTACAGAATTTGTAGGTAAATAAAGCTAATTCAAAACAGATGAGAGGCAAAACTACTCAAATAAGAAAAGGCAACAAAGAAGATGTAGAAGAGAAAATTTGCCTATGAGTTGAACATCAAAGGGTCGGAGCCCCAATACCCTCTTCGAAGCCTCTCTCACAACAGCAAATGCTTCCTGAAGCAAAAACACTATGGTCAGAACTTCACAATAGAGCACCCAAACAAAGTATTAACCGGAAATGAACCGAAAAGTTGTTGAAATGAAAGCCACCAAATTTCGAGCATGAGTTTTTTGACAGACATTTGAACTTTTAATTTTGATTTTTTTTTTTTATAAAAAACAATTTCATTAACAATCGAGTAAACCATCATGGAATGGCTGGCTAGTGTTCAAGAAAAACTTTAAGTAACTAAGAGGTGATGAGTACATTCAATGGTGGCCAATTACCTAAAAATAAATTTACTTGATTTTTTTGACATTCAAATGTTGTGCCAACAGAACAAAAGCTCAATGGTCTCAATATATACCTATGAACCCAGAGGTTATGAGTATGTCCCAGAATAATGGAGTGCAAGCTGGCCCAAACATTCATCCATATCTTTTTTCTTTTCTTTTTTTCTTTATATCGGTAATTGTCCGGGCCACCATGGACACTAAGACCCTCTTTGACCCGTACGAAATTAATTTCAAAGTAAGTGGCTATCATAGATTGAACTCATCGTACTTATGCACCCCCAACACCCTCTTTGACCAATCGAGTCACTTCATGATGGTTAACATTCACCCATATAAAAAAAAAAACAATGGAGTAAAGCAACCATTATCATCAAAATATCCGACAATAATATGTATTTTTTTCGATATCCATGAGTGTCTGGTCCAGCTTGCGCCCACTTCAACTATCCTATTTCGCAATTGACATACTAACTTTACAATATTTGAATACGAAAGAAACCAAAATTAAATCCTAGATGGATTGTCACCATAAATTCAAACATAGAGAGAATTAGAGTAGTATTCATTTGTGGAGACTTACAGGCAAGAGAGAATCCAAAGATTCGCCGTTTCGAGCTCGCTCCTTCAGCGAAGAAGTCTTATCCCTAAGTTCCGAATCCGACAATGCAGAAATCTCCAGTTCAAGTCGATTAACAACACCAACGATCGAAGCATACTGCTGCCGAGTAGACTCTCCCGTATCAGTTCCCCTAAAAAACCCGCCAAAAAGCCCTCCCAGCGCAGCTACAGGGCGCGTGTTCCGATGCCGCTTCCTGTAATACGCCATTTTAGAGGCTCTGGATCCGAATCTGAAGCTCGAATTGCCGAAGAAAGACGAACGGAGATGAGATTTCGGAGACGAGGGCTCAAAAGAGAGGAAAAGCTTGTGGGATTGAGATGAAAGGGAGGGATGGCAGTGATTCACCACCATTGGCGAATCACAAAGAGGAATTCTCATACTGTGTTTGATGATTTTGATGATTTTGACGAGAACGGAATTGAAGATTCGATGAACAGAAAATGGAGTTTTGAAGGTGAAACAATGGCGATTTTGTTGGAGACGCTGAGCTCAAGCGTGTAGAGTTCTGTGTTAATTTTGACGATGGATAAGGCGAGTACACGTGGCGTTCGGAGAGACCACTACAGCTAATTTTCTTTCCTTTTCTATTTTGGGTTCAAAAATTTAGGAAGGGGAATTGCAATTCGTCATAATATGTTGTTGTTCTTCAAATATATATTTGAAAAATAATTCATACAAAGTAGGGGGTGTTCATACTTGATCGATTTAAGGTCGGTCAATCGGTTTTCAAGTATGTGTCGATCGGTGTTAGTTACAAAAATAGTTAACCAAACATTTTTGGGTTTAGTTGGTCGGTTGACCAAACATTTTCTTTATAAAATTAACTTAAATTTCAATGTGTTTGAAAAAATCATTCTATATGCTTATTTTTAAAAATTAATTTTTAAATTTTCATTATAAAATTGTATTGTGGATATATTATTTTAAAAATAAGAAAAAAAAAGATATGAATTAACTGATTTTAACCACCGACCAACCGATAAACACCCCTAATCCTAAGTACATCGATTTTGTTTACAATTTATGCACACCTCTTTTTTTCGAGTATTATATCAACCATGTCTTTTTTTTCAATTAATAGATGATAGTGATTAGTACTACCGGTAGATGTCACTAATTAATATATATATATATATTAATATACTATTTTATTGTCAACAAAAACAATAATTAAATAGTAGAACTAGTATACATTCAATAACCATAAAGTCATTCAAATCTCCTACTTTCAATTATTATAATTTATAATTTAAAATACACTGCCCAACACATGTCACTATTTGCCACACATTCCTTTGATCCAACTTCATAATAAAAAATTTAAATAAACAAATAACCCAAACATAATCCATGCATAACATGGTACCAATATTATAACAATAAATTACAGGTAAATAAGATTTTAAAATCTTCATACAAAAACAAAATTGAGGTGCTAAAATAATAATTATTTCTGTTCATCATAAAATATAAACATTGAAAGTAGCAGCAAAACAACTCCACTCAGAATTTTAACATCAATTAACCTTTTTTCCCTAAACGTTAGAATGTAAAATCCCTACTGGAAAAACAAATCAAAATTTTAAACATGCGTCTCCTCTGCTGCTAAGTGCTAGGCAGGTTCTTTTATAATTTCAAAGATTTAAAGAACCCACCTCGCACAAGATCAACATATCACCAACCCATAATTGTTCGTCCTGCAAATCTCTGCTTATTGAACCCTCATTAAAAAAAAAAAAAAGTATACAAATGCGAAATAATTTCTTAATCCTAGCTTAGCTTAGCTTAGCTTGGTTCAGGTGGCATCAACTTCAAACCTCGCATCCATTCGCAGAAACTCGGCTCATCGAAATGAATAAAACTACTTTTCAGTTTTGTCCTCTGCTCTGTGGTCAGTGTTCTAAGTTGGGGAAATCTGGCCTCCTGCATTAATCAAATTAATTATCTGTTACTCACATATCAAATAAGCCCATTAGTTCTATTCTATCCCTCGTTTTTCTATATTCCTACGTGTTTGGGTCAGTACACTTCAACTATTCTCACACAACATAGTTGTCTAACCCTACAACATTTGAATGTCAAGAAATTTGCAGGATTTTTTTTTTTTTTGTTGATAACCCAAAAATTTGGACCTTTGATCCTCTAAATCCGGGGCACCACTAATCCATCTCTAGATTGTGATACCGGGATACATCGTAGGATTGGTAGCAAAATTGGAGGTTGAAGCACCATCTTTCTCATAGCTACCTAGAACCTAAGACCTTGAAGGGAGCACACCCTTAAAACCCAGGCAATCAAGGACCCATTATTCTTATAGATAGATGGCCGCTCATGCCTTTTTTGACCAAGTGATGGTTGAAGCACCATCTTTCACATTGAGGTGAGGTACAACATTCCGATAGATGGTCGCCATGGATTTAATCTATAATCTCATGCGGCCATGCCCTTATTGACCAAAGTGATGGTTGAAGCACCATCTTTCACATTGAGTGACGTACGGCATTCCGAGTCATTACAAGTCGGATCAGATCATTAGGATTCATTCTTTTTTCAGTTTTTTTCCTTAATGTAAGCTCGATTTTTAAAAACAAAAACAGATCACGGGATTCATGAAAATCGGCTATTTTCTTCATTCATACTCTACTCACCTGTTCGTAAGGAGGGTCCTTGTGTGCTGGAATCAGCCGAGAAACAAAATACCGAGCCTGAGAGCTTCCCTCCTGCTCCAAATAAAATAGATTTATCGTCATTTTACAGAGACAGAGATAGAGAAACAGTAACCCTTTCATTGAGGGAGATGTAGAAGTTAAAAAGAAGTCTACATAAAAGGGAACAACAAATATGGTTACAAAAAACACAATCCAATTGAAACAAATGAGAAAAGAGCAGCATAACTCTTTCTTTCAATAAGGCCGATATATATATAAATATTTATTATAGACACCTCTCGTGTCCCCATTCATTCAATGTCTCCTGGTGTCTGGCATAAGGATGAATGTGGTTACATCGGGTATAGAGGAGCGAAACATGAAGATCTTCAAAGATAAAGAATCCACTTACGAGAATTTTTTGGACACCATTACTATTAATGTTATATCCTGATGTAAACTTAATCCATTATTTTATTCTTATAGTTTTGAAACATTACTTAATTACTGGAGATCGTTTATGTGATCACCTATAATCTATATCTATATTTTGAAATTTCATAATCAATGAAATTGTTTCTTATCAAAAAAAAAAAAAAAGCCGAGATGTTGAAAATTAAAAACCACCAAGAAAAACATATAGCATCTATATCGACACAAACCTTGAAGGAAAGAATCCTGGGAGCCGGAAACCTTGATTCAGTAAGCTCTTCTGCTAGTGTTCTACAAGCTGCTAGAGCAGCTGCACTTTTTCCTTCTTCAGCTGCAAGCTCAGCGCCCTAAGTACATCCCAATAAAAGAAAAGGAAAAAATGAACCCAGCTATATAGATAAGGGCAAGGGGGAAAGCAAATTATAAGGTGAATATCCGAATGACAAAAATACTCAAAACATTTTAAGGCCATGGCGATAGAAGAATAGAAATAATCCAGTATAGATAATGTACTATCTTTTTTGGATAAGAAACAATTTCATTATAAGTATGAAATTATGGCAATGCCGGTAAACAATTTCATTATAGTATAGATAATGTACTATCGAAGTGCCTGTTCATCTGGTATTTAAGAGTTCATTTATGTACTTACTAGAAAATGTTTTCATGAAAACAACTAGTATTGTTGTTGGAAACTATCTTTTTTATTGCTTACGTTCATCAGCATTCAATTGTTTTGGGTCTTCATTCTTCACTAGTTAAAAAATAATATAAATTTGAATCACAATACACTTCTAAAATAATATTTACCATAGAAAATAAACAATAGCTTCTAAATATACAAGAGAGAACTTCAAAAACAGAAAAATGAATTCTGCTACATTTTAGTTTTTGTTATTCGGAAATTTAAGGAAAAGATAAAATTATGAATGAGTTTATTGAATATAAAATTTTCCTTTTTTTTTCAACTAGTACTCAAATCCTTTTCCCCTGAACAAGTTGTCCAAGTAAGGAAAAAACTTTCACATACAGTTGATTTTCAAGACAAAAATGACCATGGTAGCATATCCAGCAAGAAATAAAAGATAACACTATAATATCTGAGGGCACAAACTGAAGATGAAGCATGTCCAAAATAAAAACAATATGCTAACAGGTGGTAGAGTAAGTGAAGCCATACCAACCAAATGAACACATCTGTTCCATGGTCAAGAACAACAGCAGCATCTGATTGCATAGCCAGGTCATATGCTGGAAGCTCTTCAAAAGTACCCCCTTCCCGGTGCATTAAACAGCGAGGTGAAACCATACGGAGCGAAAGGTCAAAGGATGCGTTTAAAAACAAGTTTCTCAATACAGACCTTTCATCTTCATGACCGACAATGCTTCCAAGAAGAGGGCCTCTTCTCAAATGAAACAGAAGCTCCGGCATTGAAGATAGCTCCTTTGGAAACCGATAAATCTTTGACTTGGGTGCCAGGGTCCCAAATTTCAAAGCAATATCTTTTACTCTTGCATCTATTGTAGCCCGCATATCAAGTGCATCAGACTGGCTTTTAGCTTGCAAGGCATTCCTCTTGGCAATAAGGACGGCAGCTACTTCATCTTTAACACTTTCAAGATATTCTGATACGCTATCAACAGTAGGCAATCGAATGGTCATTACTCTTGATATGTCAGCTTGATAAACATTTGAATAGTGTACAACAAACTGGAAAAATACAAAATCACTCTTAATGTCTCTCTTAGTCTCCATGGAGAGTGAGAAGCATTGGGCTTCTTCTACACTAAGCATTTGAATGTAAAGAGAGGAGTCATTTTTGAAGGTTTCTTGTGTATCTATGTGCGCCTCTTCACCCGGACCGATAACTTGGGTGATTAAAATGTCATCAGAACAGCGTACTTCTAATAAACCATGAGAACCTGCAGCCCTAGCAGCTGCCCTCTGTAAGTTTACACCAAAGGCCTCCCCGAAGTCATCATGAAGAACAAAAACGCCGCCAGAAGCTTTTGCAAGAGGCTGCAAGATAGGAACTCTTACGGGGCACGTTCCAGCACATAGAATGTCAACCACTGTATTTTGTTGATGAGCCTCACGACCAAGATGCTCCATCCAATTTAAAGCAGACTTTTCCATGTGCAGGTAATTTGGGTGGCTGGAAGAATAGGGAACTGACCCAGGGCCATATGTATTGGGTCCACCAGCACACACAATAATTCTACTATTAGTACCCGACCTTCGAACCACTCCTCGAGACACTTCAGCTGAAGGTCCTTGGATTATGGCAAGAGCAACTTCAACTGCAGTACCAAGGCACCTATCTCTAGAGGCTTCTGGAATGCTTGATTTGTAAGGCCTCAGTGACGAAAATATTGTATGTGCTACAGGGAGTGATGCGTGCATAGGGGATAAATATATCCCTGTTCCATAAATTAATGCTTTCAAATACTCTGAAGTTGGTGATTTATCACCAGGAATCACATCAGCAGAGGCAACAGATTCTTCTGAAAAATCATATACCGATACAGTACGTCCATACAGTATGATTCCGATTCTTGTTGTCGGGGAAACTGAATCAATAAAAGCATGCAAGGAGCCCTGGAGATGCTGCAGATGTGCCTCATCTAAAGACTCGTCAATGACCAGAATAATGGGTGCTGACGTTCTTGAATCAGAAGCTGGAATAAATCCTGGTCTCCGGTTCCCAGTTCTGACATAATCAACCATAGACGATGACAGTTCTGGAAAATGACAAAGATCTTCCTTGCTTGGTGCTACATATTCACCTTCACTTCCATTCAGCTTCCGACAAATTACACACTGCCACTGACCTGAACCAATTAAGATATTGCTATACAGATTCGAAAAAGCTCCACAACTTGGGCAACGATGGGGCTCACGCTGTATTACTTGAGGACCTGATGAAACCTCCCTCCCAGGCGAAACCAATGCCCCAAAACCCAAACTAGGAACATTAGCTTGTTTCTTCGACTTCAGCACCTGTATCAAGGTTCAGAAAGAAGTAGATTGCAAGTAAATTAATGGCAACTAAATTTCAGAAAAATGAAAAGTCACATGGCATTTGTTCGAAGAAAAAAATAACAATACAAGGAGTCACTGAATCAACTGAGGTTAGACCCGAATATCATCATTTTCTTTAGGACCAATTTGGGCCTGACTTTCATCATTCATTATAACAAATCAGGGAAATAAGAAAAAGGCAATACCTTCTCTGAAGAAAATAGAGCATATGGCAATTCCCCAAGAGGCATTGAGTCCTCAGAAACATCAGATATCTGGTGTTGCAACACGGACGACGAATTCAAAAAATGTGGAGGTGTAGAAGCCGGTAAGGACGAACCAGAAGAGAAGACAACAGGCTGAGGAGACGCTGGCGAAGTGCGAAAGGGGACAGCAGCAGGCCTAATGGGAGAACTAAAAACAGGAGGTCCAGGGGGAGTACTCAAATGAGGAATGGGACTGCCAGTTTTAACCCCATTTACGGGCGAGGGTGCGGCCGACGTTCTAATGGAAGGAGATGGCATCTGATCAGATGGGAATTTCGGAGGAAACCTGGATGGCCCTGTCGATAACGGCGGAGGAACTGGATTTGTCTCAGAGCTAGGAGGTACAGGGTTCTCGGTTTGCGAAACCGAGAATCCAGGGGAAGACTGCGGTGTATATGCCATTTGAGAGTAGAGAACAACAAACGGCAAACAAGGACGATAATGCAGAATTAACAAACAAGTCGAGAAAGGGCAAAACTCCTAAAACAAGGCAAGAAAAAACATTGAAAACAATCCCAATGAATCCAGAAACATTGCGAAGAATCCGAAGAACAACAACACAAAACCTGATCAGATAAAACGAATCATGCAATTACTCGAATGAAGCGAAATTCAGGTCGAATTCGTTCAACCTGCACAATTGTAGAGGCGATAAACCTTGATCTTCATGAACAGAATCAGAAATGAAAAGAAACAAGAAAGAGATCTAGGGTTTGGGATGAATTACCAGAAATGAAATCAAAAGCTGAGGAACATGGTAGATCGGGAACGGTCCCGAGTCGAATCTAAGAAGCCGGTATCGTTCGTCGGAGTTAGCAGAGACCGGCAATGGAGCGAACCGCCATTGCAGTTGACGTCGTCGAACAGCAATGTGACCCTCGATCGCTGTGAAAAATCAACTCGCCAGTTTGTGTAATTAAATTTCAGCCTATTTTGCTTCCATTTTTTCATTAAAAAATTAACAGATATTTCCTTTTTTTTTCTTTCTTTCTTGACTTTTTTTTAGAAGTTTTTATTTTTTGGGATTTTGCATTTATATTAAAAAAAAAAAAAAAATTCCTCTAAACTTATTTATTTGGACACAAAAAAATAGAAATCTATCAGTTGAATCGATAAGAGTGTAGAATAGAAATTTTGGACAAAATATGCTATAATTATAATGAAGAACAAAAAAATGTGCTGGATATTTCTTTTTTTCTTTTTTTGAGGAATGAACTCTTGGTTATTAGGTGATAGGTCAACCATGATATTCTTTCAATTCTCTTCTGATTAGTTTTATAGTTTCTTTACTTGATTACATCTAGCCAACAAAAGTAACCGTTCAATCGACATGACTAATATATTCATGACCAGAAAATCATGAATGTAAACTTCGAACTAAATGTAATTGACATATATTATAGACCAAATTGGAATCACTCAATTGTAAATCTTGTTGTTGAACTTAAAGAAAATATTAATAAAATAAAAATAGAGAACAATGACAAGATAATTAAGCTTATTCATTTATGTTTTATTGGAAAATCAAATTTAAAAAAGACAATTATGATAAAACTACAATATTATAAACCACGTTTATAAGATACATTGCATAAACTTTTCTTTAAGAAAATATGATTTATATTCACTAACTTATTAAGTGCATCAATTAGTTTGAAGGGCAATTGCCTACCATCATTAACTTTCTTACGCTAATACTAAACACCCTAGTTTAGGGCTCTCGCTCGAGGCTTGTGCATCGAAGAATAGAAGGATTCGATCCCATGATTTTGAATTACGAGCACATACTTATATTATTGTGTTATTTATTACTCTTGTTCACATGCTTCCATATTGATTTAAATTATAAATAAACCTTCTTTTGTAAAATAAAAAAACACTTTCTTCAAACTAGAAAATGACAATTACCATTGTCTAAAATATTTTATTTAGATTATGGAGGATAACTTCATCTCAAAACTCATTTATAACATTACACAATTTGACATAAGGAGACAAATACATAACCACATACCTTGTTTACAACAACAAAATCCCTAAAACCATCATAGATAGTTTAGTGCTTAGAAAGATTTTACAAAATCAAAAGATTATGAATTCGATACATATTGACCACCTACCGGCTGACAACGAAATCCATATTATACAATTTAGCGATCTATCGACCATAATTTACCTTCATTTGGGAGAAAACTTCACTAGCAGTTAAGTGAGAGTCTGGCCCTAGACTCGCACTCACATCTAGATCATCCATTAAAAATGTCGAACCGATCGAAGGAAAACGTTGAATGACATTGGAAGAGTTGGCAATGGCATTGGTTTCACTGTCCTCATGCGCCATTCTTGGCTGTGCACTTTGTTGAAGCTGCAATGCATACTCCAAATCCCACAACACATCTCCCATTGTAGGCCTAATCGCAGCATCTTCTTGTATGCATTTTTCTATGATATCGCTGAACTTTCTCAAGGAGTTCGGCTCGATTTGACCCTCCAATTTAGGGTCTATGATCTCTTCGAGCAAGTCCATTTTCTTGCATCTCAATCCCCATTCGGCTAGATTTATCTGCTCTCTTGGGAGTGTTGGATTCAGAGCTGACCTTGCGCATAGAACCTCAAGGAGAAGTACGCCGAATGAGTAGACGTCGGATTTCTCTGTTAGTTGTTGGGTTCGGAAGTATTCTGGATCGAGGTAGCCGAATGTGCCTTTGATGTCTGTGCTGACGTGAGTTTCATCGAGAGGGCCTGCTCTTGAAAGACCAAAATCGGAAACTTTAGCAACGAGGTTCTCATCAAGCAAGATGTTGGTGGATTTCACGTCACGGTGAATGATTCCCCCGGCCGAGCCTTTGTGTAGGTAGTGCAGCCCTCTAGCTGCATCAATGCAAACTTCAAGTCTTTTCTTCCAAGACAAGGGAGGCATCTTTGAATTGTAAAGATGCTCCCTAAGAGTTCCTTTTTCTAAGAATTCATACACCAGAATCATCTCGAACCCCTCGTCGCAATACCCAATAAATGAAACGAGATGTCGATGGCGAATTTTCGACAAGATCGTGATTTCCATCTCGAATTCAGATATACCTTGTCCAGCCCCGGGTTGACTCCGTTTCACGGCTACTTTCATGCCGTTCTTCAACACTCCCTTGTAGACTTTCCCAAAACCACCCTCCCCAACAAGGAACTTCTTGTTGAAATTGTTCGTGGCAGCTCTCATTTCGGCAAGCGAAAATACGAGCCCGAGATTCAAGTTAGGGATGAGAGAGCTGTGAGTGCTACCACCTCCAAATGCAGACAATGGAGACCACTGGGTGTGTGTGTATGAAAAATCCTCAGTTTTTTGTTTCCTCCATTTCAGAACAAACCAAATCCCACATCCTAAAACACAAACAAAACCAAATCCCCCAACAGCCAAACCCACCAAAAGTCCAACATGTTTGTTCTTCTTCTCCACAGGCTCACTAATGAAAGGAACCTTGCTAGCTTCATCCATGGCTTCCATAATCTCAACCCCATTAAGAAAAGCAGTAAACTGAGCAGATTCATTAAGACCCAAAGGACCAACACTAACATTAACAAACCCACTTTCACCAGAATCCACCACAAAATCATTATGAAATGGATAATTCATTCCATTCCCATCAACAGGAGAGCCAATCTTCATTCTTATACTATCACCAACATACAGATTAAAGAACAGAAAATTATTCGAAGTTATACCAATGAAATCATAGACATGAGCTCGAACAAGATGGCGAAAATTTCTCCTGCAAGGAAAAGACCACGTTAAATTGAAGAACCTGAGAGGAGAACTGGAGTTCACATTCATCTCCTTAGCCGTCTTGTACACCGAATCCGGCGCAAAATACTCATCTATTTCATTCTGGTAATTAGGTTTCTGTGAATGTGGAGTACTGATCTTCGCAGAGCTCGGATTCAGAAGAAACCGATCGTCCCGTTCCCATTTCCTCCATAATTGATCGCCACTGGAAGAAACTTCAGATCCTCCAACATTAACTCTGTAAATCGTATGCAAAACCCTAGGCGTAACAACGTTTCCTCCATCGGAGATAGTTTCAGGGATAAAATCCGGCGGAGTAGGAAACACTTCAATGGAATTCACAAACGCAATAGACGCAGATCTCGGCAAGAAATTAATCCGAAAATTACCTGATTCTAATCTGACGAAGAACTCCACAGAATCGTCGCCGACATTCGTAGCGTTGACGCCTTTGAGAAGAAAAACGCTCGAAGCCGAAACATCGAAAAAAGCAGCGGATAAATCAGAGAGAAAACCGGAAGAAGAGAAGCGAAGACGTACGATATGAACAGCAGCTTGCTCGATTTCGAACTCGTAAAACGCCGGCCGATCGAAAACCCTAACGGAGTCGTTGAGATGGACGATTTCGCGGGAGTTTTGCGAAGTGAACTTGAAAGTGCGGGCGGCGTTCAAGTCGCCGACGAAGACGCGGCCGGAACCGTCGGGGACGTCGGTCGGAGATCCGCAGTTGACGAAGTAGGTTTCCGGCGGAGTGTACGGCTGAGCGAAGGCGTTGCCTGCGAGGAGGAGGAGGAGGTGGAGGAGGAAAGCAGAGGTTTGAGAGATTTCTTCCATGGTAGAAGATGATGATTGTTCATGGAGATGAGAGGAAGTTATGAACAAATTCAACCACCATTTTCAATTCAGTTTCCATCAAACAAATTAATTCCATTGAATGATTCAGACAAAGAGGGAGCTCTAAATAATAATTAGTGGAAAAAGACTTATGTTCTAAGAACAAGACTTGTGTTCTTTATGGAAAATAGTAAGCACATGGAGGGGTTTATACCAAAAATTAATAAAAATTTAGGAAATTTCAACTTTACAGCACTTTATTAGAATTATAACACATTTTTATCAAAAATTTATTTATACCAAAATTTTGTCAATAATTAGTGATTGAACTTAATCAGTTGAGCTCAATCACTTAACAAACTGATTGAGTTTAATCACTGGTTATTGATTGAGTTTAATTGAGTTCAATCACTTGTAATTTTGGTATATGTGTAATTATTTTCAATTTTGTACTATATATACAAATTTTTAACCCATTTTTATTATACATGAAAAATTCCTAAAAATTTACTCAAACCAATAGAAAATAAGCAATAAACTTACTTGGATTCACATGGGAAGGGTTAGTGGCGGTTTTGTTATTTGGTGGTATACTAATTTAACATTATGCATCAATTTAATTTCGAGAATTGATATTTGACTCTCATTATTTGAGACCACGCTTAAAAGGTATACTTTTTAATATATTAAAACATAAAGAAAATACATTTGTAGTGTTTGAATTTATGTTGAATTTTAGAAAATAGTCTTAATCTTGAAAACAATTTGTTTTCAAAATTTCCTTATAATTGTTTTAAACAACAAGAAGTTAAATTAGTGGTGGACTAGTTTTATTTTATTAAACTAAAAGCAAATAAAACAAATGAGGCAATCTAAAAATTTGAAAATTGATGATGCAACAAGGATATTAAATTAGGTGTCATTCTTTTCCAAAAAAAAAAGAGTGAATTTTTTTTTTCTTCAAAAAAGTAATATAATAATAATAAAGAGGAAGCAATGAACCTTTTGTGGCTGTGGAGAATTGATGGGTCAATGGGTATGGCAGGAAAAGAAAGGCCAAATTGACTTTTCAAAAATGGGCTTCACCTTCAAGATATTGAGATATTGTTGGTTGGTTATTATAAATGCAAGGGAAAAACTAGGTCTATGATTTTTTTTTAGTAAGACTAGGAGCATGTTTGTCAGGGGAGAAACGATGGAGTTGACTTGACTTTACTTCTATCACATGTTTGTCTCCACCAAGCTCTCTACCCAACTTCAAGCGTGGATCCCATATTTTTATTAAAATTTAAAAAATTACTCAATATCTATTTTTTTATCTAAATGAAAACTTCAACAATTTTCTTTCTATCGCATCAAACATAATTTTATTATTTAAAAACTATTAAATATCCATTTTTTTATTTAAATAAAAACTTCAATCATTATACTTCCATCACATCAAACATAACTTTATTATCATCTCTCTTTTCTTTCCTCCCCCAAACATAAATTCAATTTCACTTATTTTCTCTTCTCATTTCAACCCAATCCATCCCTTCAAAGCCAAACATGTCCTAGGTGTTTACTGTAACTAGTGTTTTGAGTTATACCTAACAAATTTAAGATAACTAAGATGAATTGAAATGATTTCATAAATATAATGCAACTTTTTTTAGATAGTTAATTATTACCTCAACAATTTTAATTATATCATTCTTTTATTAAAATATTTCGAAAGAATTTTGTGAAAAGGTGATTAGTGTGGATATTTTAATCATTTTACAAATATATATTCTTTTTTCAGTCATAAACTATATATTTTTTCAAAATTATACCATTCATACACTTGTTTGGGTTTTCATCTTATACATGAAAAAACCATTAAAAATAAAGAATAATTACTAAAACTAGAAGTTGGACAAAAAATAGTAAAGATAAGGGGAATTTGCATGTATATTATAATAAGATAAAAAAAATTGGGTAGATAGCAACTTTTTGAAAATATTTGCAAATCTATCAAAATCAGATTGATAGACTCCATCAATAGTGTCTGATAGACTC
>JBBMEF010000002.1:5141118-5175226 GCA_037832685.1 Sicyos baderoa | reverse complement strand
AAAAAAGTTGCTATATTTGCAATATTTTTAAAAAGTTGCTATAATTCTAATGCAGAATAGGAAAATTGCTATACAGCACAAATTCCCTAAAAATAACGATTATTATTAGGTTAAAGTATTTATCTAATATTTGTATAGTGAAATTGTTTCATTTTGGTGTCACTTAAAAAAAATTGTTTCATTTTGGTGTTCATACTTTTAAACTACAATTTAAGTTCTTCTATTTTCAATGATGCTTAGAAGTTGTCTCTATTATAAATTTGGAATCAATACTAATCTAATATCACATTAATAATATAAGAAAGAACACAATTGCAAATATAATTATAAAATTTATAGAAAACAAAATTTAAAAAATAACAAGAAACCTAACATACAGATAAAATTTAGGGAATTTGCACTGTATAGAAAATTTTCTACTCTACATTAGAATTATAACAACTTTTTAAAAATATTGCAAATATAGCAAAAAAATTTTATAGACTCTATCAGACACTATTGATGGAGTCTATCAGACACTATTGATGGAGTCTATCAGACATAATTGATGGAGTCTATTGATGAAGTCTATCCGACACTATTGATGGAGTCTATAAATCTGATTTTGCTATATTTGCAAATATTTTCAAAAAATTGCTATTTATTCAATTTTTTTGCCTTATTGTAATATACATGCAAATTCCCCTAAAATTTAAGTTATATAGATTAAAATTGAACATTTAAAAGTATACCAACCAAAATATTAGTCTAAGAAGATACCAAAATATTATTTTAACTTCATTATTAAAAAAAGAAAAGAAAAGAAAAAAAGTGAACTTTTCTACACTTCCATTATATCCTAAAAAGAGTTAAGAGCTCATTTAGATGACATATTAATCTATGTTTCTTTCTATAAATACAACTTAAAATATAAACTTTAAACATACAATTATGTTTATAAAATTTGAAGAAAGATAAAGGAAAAGAGATTACATATTTAAGTGTGTTCTAAATCATTTAGGATTTGAGCTATGGAGTTGAATTAATGACGCATAAAAACCGTCCTTGATTGTTATAAGCTTTTCATGCTTCCCTTTTTCGACAATGATTCCATTCTTCACAACAGCAATCAAGTCTGCATTCATGATTGTGGACAGCCGATGAGCCACAACCACCGTGGTTCGATTCACCATCACTCGGTCTAACGCATCTTGCACCACTCGTTCCGACTCCGCGTCAAGTGCGCTTGTGGCTTCGTCGAGCAGAAGTATCTTCGGGTTCTTTATGATGGCTCGTGCGATCGCCACTCGTTGCTTTTGTCCTCCTGACAACTGCACTCCTCTTTCCCCCACTGTCGTGTCGTATCCGTGTTGTAGTCCACTTATGAACCGGTGCGCGTTCGCTGACTCTGCCGCTCCAATTATCTCGTCCTCGCTTGTCTCCGTTCCTTTCCCGTATGCTATGTTGCTTCGTATGGTTTCGTTGAAAAGCACCGGCTCTTGACTCACTAGTCCCATTTGCTGCCTCAGCCATTTCAGTTGTAACTTTTGGATCTCTACTCCGTCGATTGTTATGCTACCCGAATCGGGGTCGTAAAACCTTTGCAACAGCGCAATCACCGTAGATTTGCCACTTCCACTTTCTCCCACTAGAGCTATTGTCTGAAACAAACATCAGATCATAATCGTAATCATAATCATAATCATATAGTGAGAGTGCGACTGGAGTCTATGAATATAAGTAAGAGACAACATCTTCATCGTTCTAACGTCGTTTTTACCAACCAACCTTGCCAGGACGAATATGCAAGCTCAGGTCTCTTAATATTTGGATGTTTGGCCTTGAAGGATACTTGAAGCTTATGTGTTTAAGCTCTATTTCTCCCTTCAAATCACCTAATATTGTTCCGGATTCGTCGCTAGGATCGATCTTCGATTCTCTATCTATTATTGCAAACACAGAAGCAGCAGCAGCCTTAGCTTTGGTAGAATCTTGACTCAGGGAGCTGGATTGAGAAATTCCAGTAGCTGCCATAGTTAAGGCAAAGAACACCTGCATTTCTCATATATTAAAAGAGAGATTCTTTTTCTTGTGATCAAATCTAATACGAAAAAGAAACGACAAGCGAAACGGATAAGGATATAGTTTAATTTACTCGAAAAACTTCGGCAAACGTTATCCTGCCGCTCTTCACCAAAAGGGCTCCTACGTAGAATGTGATGGCGTATACATTGAACAACAAAAAGTAAGAGACTCCAAACCCAATTCCACTGACATAGCCTTGTTTTATGCCTGATTTCAAAGGGACCTCACATCTGCTTTTGTACATGTCCATCACTTTATCTTCCGCGCAGAAAGAAGCAACCGTTCGTATGCCCCCCACGGCGTCGTTCGCAACTTGGCTCGCTTCCTCATACATACTCTGCATTGCAAAATGAAAAATAAAGGAATGAGACTGTAGGGAATAGACGCTGGAATTTCAACACAATTATCCCCTCTTATGTGAACTTAATAAGAAATTAGTCAAGTAGAAACAACAAGAATAATCAAACACAAGATGCCACAATTTTAAGGTTTATTCTCAACGAGTGATATGAGAGTCGTGTCCCGGAGTCCGGACTTAGCCACGTCAGTAGAATCCTCGAATGTTGAATGAAGAAGTTAGAAGACTGACGACATAGTCATGTTGGAGATCCTGGTTGAGCTCTAACGGACAGATGGGGTGCTTAGATATGAGTTAGACTGATAGATGACTATTTGAAGTGAGACTCGGTCATTGATTGAGAGGAGGATTGAATCCTTGGTGCCGACAAAGAAGGCGAGCTTAAGGGAGACTCGACGGTACTTTGTTTGAGGGAAGGATTATTGGGAGTGCAACCAAAGTCCCACATCGAGCAAATAAGAGAATGTCATTGAAGTGATGAACAACATCTCTAATGATAGACAATAGCTCACCAATATGAAGATCTTTCAAGGTAGTAATAACACATGGGAGTTAGTTGATCGATCATACCTTGGCGTCGCCGCTAAATCCTTTCATGAATTTGATTTGTATAACCGCATTGACTCCAATGAGAGGAATGAGTGAGAGAACAATGAGAGCCAGTTCCCAGCTTGCAATAAAAGCAATGACCAAACCTGCAACGGCACATGCAATGTTTCCCACAATTTGAGACAATGAGTCCCCAACTAAAGCTCTCACAGATGCCGCATCCGACGATAGTCTTGCACCAATCGCCCCACTCGAGTGCTCAGGCTCATCAAACCAGCTCACCTCCATGTGAACCACCTTCTCAAAACATAATGATCTAATGCGTTCGATTAACTTACACCCCGCTACCGAAAAGAAGTATGCACGCCATGGATGTGCCACCAACGACCCCACCCCAAGAACTATGTAAATGAGAGCCCAAAACTTGGTGTCCTTTTTCAGCTGCTCTGGGGGCTCGTAAAATGTCTTGATCACAGAAGAAATTAGTAATCCAAAAATCGGAAGTATAAACCCAGACAGCATTGCCCCTATAGTTCCAATCAGAAGCACAGGTATCTCGGGCTTGTTAAGTGCGGCAAGGCGGCGTAGAGAAACAGGAGGAGACTTCGAAGACTCTTCAATTGTGACTTCCACATCGCCAGCATCTGGTAAGTCAAGTCCAGTGGTTAAACCAAACACAGACAAAGATCGACGACTGCTTCGGCTAATCGATGATCCTGATCTACTTAAGGTTCTCAAGTAAGGTACTCTTTGACTTGATTGTCTCATTGATTCAAGAGAAAGCTCTACTCGATTCGCATCTTCCGAAGCGTGTCCCGAGTCTTTGTTTGATTCTTGCAGGCGTATCAATTGTGAATAAGCGCCGTCTGGATCCATGATGAGCTCAGAATGAGAACCTGCTCAATTACCACCAATGAAGAACATGTGAGAAGTTGAATAAGAAGTAATCACCAATGAAGAAAAAACATGTGCAATAATAAAAGGATTGTTTCTACCTTTCTCAACCATCTTTCCTCTATGAATTACAGCGATCATATCGGCATTCCGGACTGTGCTCAAACGATGGGCGACGATCACAGTAGTTCGGTTGATCATAATCCTGTCTAAAGCCTCTTGCACCACCCTCTCGGATTCTGCATCAAGTGCACTTGTGGCTTCATCTAGAAGTAGAATTCGAGGATTCTTAAGAATCGCCCTTGCTATCGCAATTCTCTGTTTTTGCCCTCCAGACAGTTGAGTTCCACGCTCCCCCACCATGGTATCTAATCCCTATACCATCAAAATTAAATTTATACATTCATTGCTTTATATACATATAATCACACAAGAGAATAAATGTATGATATGGTAGAACCTGAGGCAGTTTGTCAATAAATTTAGCAGCATTTGCTAGTTCACATGCACCCTTAATTTCTTCCTTAGTTGCATCGTCTTTGCCGTATGCGATATTATCTTTAATGGAGGCAGTGAAGAGTATTGGTTCTTGGCTGACAAGACCGATTTTTGTTCGAATCCATCTAAGTTGAAACTCTTTCAGATTAATGCCATCGATGAGCACGTCGCCAGATTGTGGATCGTAGAATCTCTCTATCAAACTGATCACAGTCGACTTGCCACTCCCGCTCTCTCCAACCAATGCTGCAGTTGTGCCACTCGGAATGTGAAGAGAGAAGCCACTAAATATGGCTTCATCTGGCCTTGTTGGATAACTGAAACACACCTCCTTCAAATCTATGTCTCCCTGAATATCAGGTAACGTTTTGCCCTTCGGATCGTAAGCGTCAATGTTTGGTTTCCTTTTTATCGTCTCAAACATCTTGTACGCAGCGGCTTGGCCCGCAGCAAACGCACTCATGCAAGGCGATATTTGTCCCAATGACCTAAAAGAAAATTTTCACATGGATGTTTTCTTTAGAAAAATGAAGCACAAGATCTCATGGACTTAGTGTGAATGACAAAGAATGTTATGCACTCACATTGAGCCGACCAAAATAGCTACAATGACGTTCATCACTTTGCCCCCGTTATATCCTTTCTCGAGTATCATCTTTCCGCCAAACCAAACAGCTAAAGAGTAAGTAAAAGCTACAATCATCAATACCATGCCAATTCCTACTCCACTGCCTAGGCCTTCCTTCACACCAGATTTGTAAGCATGAGATAAGAACTTCTTGTAATTGTTTATGGCTTGTTTCTCACCAGTAAATGATGCAACCTAAAGACACAAACAGTTTTTAGCTATCACACATTCATCTTTCCAAATAGTAGAGAGTCGAATCATATACCGTTCTTATCGAACCAATAGTCTGCTCGACAACATTGGCAGCATCGACATAAGCGCTTTGTCCGCGAGCGGCCATTTGCGACATGAATCGAGCAATTGCTGCACCTGCTGCCACAAGAAGTGGGATAGCAGATAACATTACCAGTGCTAGAAGCCAGCCTCTTAGGAAGGCTATTGTGAAGCCTCCAATGAAGGTTGTAATTAGTTGGACTGTTTTCCCAACCTGTATGTAAGTAAGCATAGCTCAATCGGAATATTGATGTATTAACAACCACGAGATCTGTGGTTTGAGTCCCCCAATCCTACATTGTACTAAAAAATGTATTTTAATTCTAAAATCATGTTGGAGTTGTGAATTGTGATACCTTTTCACCCATGGCATCTTGAATGAGGACTGTATCACCAGACATTCTTCCCACAACCTCTCCAGTATTTGTTTCTTTGTCAAAGAAAGCAACATCTTGTCTCAATATAGTTTTCAAATACAACCCTCGAATCCGAGCAGCCTGTCGCTCCCCCGTAACTATCCAACAAGACACCTCTGCATATACATTGTCTAATTAAATGCATCACATTTTTAATATATACATATTCTTTTCACTACAAGTATATATATTATCATATATGTAGATTCGATTTTGATTTTTGGTATCTACTTACGAAGAAATGCTGCTGCTGCGGTTCCCACCGACAAGTACACAAATTTTAGGCACACCTAAATTCAGAAGGCAATCAAGATAAGAGTTGAAATATGAAATGCGAACAATTAAGGCCCCGTATGATAACCATTTGGTTTTTGAAATTTAAGCTTGTTTTCACTCAAATTCTCTGCGTAGAGTTTCATCTTTTCCTTTAAGAAATTATTTGAATTCTAACCCGATTTCAAAACTCAAAACAAGTTTTTGGAAACTACTTTTTTTAGTTTTCAAATTCTCATTTGTGTTTTAGAAAACAGAAAAAATGTAGAGATCAAAGTAAGAAACACCCTAGGTTGGTGTAGTTGTTGCAGACTCATTTTTCAGAAACCAAAAACAAAATGGTTATCGAACAGAGTCTGAGACGAGAACTTCGATTTAACCTTGGAAACTTCAGAAACAATGTGGTTGATGTCTTGGCTACTCCCAAAAGTATTGATGAGTTCTCCAAAGAGCACAGTCATTAGAGGCATTCCTATTCCATTCCCCATGCCTCCAATGGTTCCAACTACCATCAGTATGAAATCATATGAATCTGCAAAAGAAAACAGCTTAACAAAAGGAACAGATTTGGCTTTCTCTTCTTCTTTCTTCTTACTATCCACTTCTTTTTGGTCTATCGAATTGCTCGGCGCCGATGGTGCCGATAAATCCACCCGGCCATTTTCGGGATCCTCGTTTTTCGTCATGTCACCCTCGACTACTTGAAATTCACTCTCCCTCAGACTGCCTAATTGGAACAGTAAATGCCTGAAATCAGCACAATAAATACACAACAATGGAAGTTGAACAGCCAAAATGCATAAAAGGATTAGATATTGATTTTTTGATTACCAGCATATATATTATATACTAATGAGGCTTAATCATAATACAGCTCTTGAATTTCAACGCTTAGAACATGTGCATAATTTTATACACATTAATTAATTGAATCACATGAGGCATTTCCATTTTTCTCTCCAAGCAATATCTTGAAGATTCTTGACAACTGAGCACATTCTGGCCATCATCCAACCAGTAACAGATCATTATAGAAAAAAATAAAGAGAACCCATCACAGAAATTACATTCTTTGTAGCAGGAAAGACACATATGCCTTGAACGACTTAATGCCCTACGATTAGTTAGTTGGAGGTCTTGCTGCCCCCAAAACCTAAACGAAATTTGTATTGTTGTTTAATGGGCTTTGATGTATTTGGACATTATATGTAGTAATGTTTAGTGAGAGTGTCTATGTATCAACTTAAATTAAACCCTAGCCGCTTATGATGTTCATTCTGTTTTTCGCCTCTCCTTAATAAAATCATGCCATCTCTACCCATGGACTAGTCAACACAATGTTAGTGAACCACGTAAATTCTGTGTTGTTTTTTTTCTCTTCTCATTTTCTTATTTTTCGATTGTTTATTGATTGCCGATTTCATCATAGGAAGAAAGACAGTCTCCAAGGGTGGCCTCTTTGGTACAGGCTTACGATTTTCAAGGTACCCTACTTAGAGGTCCCAGATTCGCAATTCACAAGTGAATTTGATCGTAAAATAATTTGTTGTATTTTAGGTTCGAGCCTTGAACTGGCACAAATACCTCAATTATGCAGTGAGGCAAAACTTCGATTCCATGTTATCAAAAAGTATATATATACCATTTTTTATAACCAGAAATCAGAGTTTCGCCCCACTACATACCTCAATTATTTCAGAGTCTCAAACCTTTGAAATAACAAGAGATTTACAATTAAGTTCACTAGTAATTTTTGAACCTCAAACCGTCAAATGAGCATAACTCGAAGATTTCAAGCCTCTACCAACAAAACCGCCTCGGGACGAAAGAGATTACATGAAGGTAAATAGAATGATTAATATTGCAAAAGGCACTCACCAGTTTCTTGTGGCTGTGACTTTGCTACCAAAACACAACCCTTAATTTACATTTACTAAACTTCAAACAGAATCAAAATCCTTTAAAGGGCAAAAAAAAGAAAGAAAGAGAAACAGAGGAAAATGAATATGATGTTTCATACAAGCAAAGCAGCTACGACTAGTTTATTTATAATATATTGTTTTTTTGTGTAAATTAATGAAGCAAGGAAAACGACGAACAATAATTAAAGATAAGCTGAATGAAGCACGTAAAATAAAAAAATAAAAAAATAAATTTTTTTTTTTTTTTTTCACATTTTGTGATTATTTTTTTACTTACAAAATTGGTTTGGTGAGAACAATCTTTGAATGCTCGTCGTTTTGCCATAAAACCGGTCATGCATTTTTAAGTCCAACTGGTTCATCTACTTATTCGAGATCTGTTGGTTGATATAATTAAATTTATGGTTGACGTACTATATATTTTCGAGTATGAGCTAAAAATAAGGTTGGAAACATAGTCAGAGTAGAGATTCATGACACATAATCAACAAACTAAATCGTAGGTACATCAAACTCTGCAATATTTGGATGCCAATCAAATTGGTAAGAAATTAATTTCTAATAATCGAAAAAAGGCTAAGGACTAAATCTTCGATTATGATCGAACCTCTGATACTGGTGTTGAACTAATTTACAACCAAACAATGAAATCATTGCGCCGCTAACACATTTGATCGATGACATATCATTTTGATCCTATAACATTTAAATGTCAATGAAATGTATAAGAAATTAGTTTCTAGACCGTTGACAACCATATTAAATAATTATATGACTAATTGGATAGAGATTTTATATTACTTTATAAGAAAAGATAATTATTGAGTACATAAATAAAATAAAATTTACATTGTAATATTGATATCATTAATTCATAGGAGACTTATTGAATTATATAAGCAAAGTCATCCAAGTTTATATTCAAGGATTATTATCTTTAACATCATTAAAGTTTTTGGGTTGAAAATTTTAATATCTTAAAATCTCTTTTTTTTTAAATTAATATATAATTTTAACATTTAATTAACTTTATCAAATAGATTAGTGGTGCAATGGTTGGTTGTAAATCAGTTCAATATCAGCATCACAGATTCAATCTCAAAAATTGATATTTATCTCCTTCCTTCAATATGTACTAAAAAAAACACTTAATCAACTTTCTTCAAAATTTAAATCAACCAATTAGATGAGTTTTTAAAATATGGATATTATTAAATTTAACCTAATCCATGTAACAATTCCACTCCTTACACAAAAAGTTAAAAACTAAGGATTTATACAAAGCATGGAAAATATATTTTGTAGTATGTGATTTAAAGTTATTATCTGCCAACAACATTTTGTTGACCAACTAGCCATTTGACTTTCATTTAATTATCAGCTAAGTCCAATGATGAAAGGTTTTTGTTTTTTTTTTCTTTTTTTCCAAATCAATAAATTGATATCTATAAATCAAGCCTGCAAAAAGTTTGGCCATTTTTTTTATTTTTTTTTATTTTTTATATGTGTATAACAAATTTATAATAAATAATTTCAATATAGAAGTGGATGATTGAGTAAAATTGTATCTGATGAGTTATTCTCATGAAATAATTATAATCAACTTCTAAAGTATTTTGCTTTTAAAAAAATATAAAATATTTACATTCATAATTACTAATTAAGTTTTAATATTATATTAAAAATATTCATTAATTTTTAATATCATCATATTCTTAATAACAATTCTTTGTTTACCCACAAAAGTAGTTGTATGGCATTAGAGTAAATCTAATTACCTTATTTTTAATTTTTTTCATCCAAATATTGTTTTAAAGTTACTCGTTGTAATCTAAAAAAACTTAAATATTAGTTTTATTAACTCTTTTTTGTTAATAATAATATATGAGGTAAGAGAATTCAATGGTCGATCTCATAATTAATATAAATGGGTTGAAAATTATATTTTTAGTCGGTAGGTTGTCTTTTAAAAACTAAATAAAAATGAAAACTAAAATAATCACTTATCTATAATTGAAATTTAAAATAAATTTAATTAATATTTTAGTCAACACTATCATATGTAACATAATTTTGTTATCTCATAATTAAAAGTGATTATTACTGAAATGTTAAAGGTAAAAACAATAAATTTTAAAATTTAGGGACTAAATTAAAATTAGACTCCAAACC
The DNA here is from genome assembly GCA_037832685.1 of Sicyos baderoa. Classification (NCBI taxonomy): domain Eukaryota; kingdom Viridiplantae; phylum Streptophyta; class Magnoliopsida; order Cucurbitales; family Cucurbitaceae; genus Sicyos; species Sicyos baderoa. The sequence goes on along the minus strand of JBBMEF010000002.1, from coordinate 5,165,179 downwards.
CTTTATTTCTTCCCTAAATTTGATGTTAATTATGTGATATTTCTATATATTTTTTTAAAAAATAAATTATGTGACGTTTATATTGTACGTTATATTTATTTATATATATTATTATTTTGTTTGCATGAGCAATGACGTGTACATTCAAATCTTGAGCATGTGCCTGAACCTTCTCACCATGAATGAAGATCCTCTTTGGGGAAAGGACTTTGAGTAAGAATCTCAATTATTTAAACTTTCATTTTTTTATTTCTAAATAAATATATATTTTGCTATACAATAGTTTTGTTTGTAATTTTTTATTTGAAAATAAAATATTGTTTCTTTTACAATGTCTAACCTGTTTTTCTTAGTATCATCAAAAAAAAAAAAAAAAACCTGTTTTTCTTAGTATATTATTTTAGAAAAAAGTCTTTCAAATATTGACCAATGTTGAAAGAAATGGACAATTATTAGTTTTTTTTTTTTTTTTTTTGAGTTATTTTATTTCAATTATGTGAACTGCTATGTTCATTTCCAAACGTGGGGTAGGAATTAAAACTTTGGATCTTACCTAATTTATGTCAATTAAATTATATTATGTTTAAATCGGCAAGTCAACCAAAAATTTAAAATAAACTATATTATGTCAATTAAATTATATTATTTTAACCAGTTTGATCCTTTGGTATCTTGTTCAAATCCCAATGGGTACATTCAAAAAAAAAAATTGGTTAAAATAAAAACGGTACGCTCTCAATAATCAAATGATTAATAAATGAATCATAATTAAATTTACTTTAAAATACATACATTTTGACTCGATTAAAATCTTAATGACATGACATTGACTATTTTTATAAGATTTTTTTTAGTACATATTGGGAGAGGGGAGGACAACCGACTAGAAAATCGTTGCTCTCAATAAATAAGAGTGACTATAGTATTAAATTAATTTACAATCAAACAATGAAATTATTATAGTTAACTGAGTGACTATAGATCTTTGACTAGTGAAATCACTTTTGAACAAAAGAGACTGGGCCTGACACAAGCATTATAGGCCCATAATGAGTTATAAAGGCCAAGGGTTGGATAATTGTAGAGTTCCCAAAAGAGGGATTCAAATTATGGCAAAACTCAAAAGTGGAAATCCACAATACAGTACAGTGATTCAGGTATAATTAACTAACTATCTATTATTTTTATTTTATTTAATTTTTGTAAAATAAAAACATTTTTCAGTGATTTTGAATAGTTCTATTATGGGTGAGTTATGATTTATTATTGTTATTATTATCAATCAGAAATAAAAGTTTCACCCCACTACAGTTAAAATAACCTCGGTCGTCTTAACCAAAGAAACAATAAGAGATCTTACACTTCAACCGACAAGCCTTAAAATATATATATATACTTTACGAATCAATTTTTCTTTTAAAAAATACTTTTTATTCAAAATCTCAAATTTTAAAAGCGTTTGGTAGGGGGATGTAAAATGATTTCAAAGGATTCTTGAAACAACCACGTGCATTTTTTTTTATTTTTTTAATATCCATAACTGTCCTGGCCAGTTTTTGCGCACCTCAATTAATATCACAAGACATACAACTAATCTTACAACATTTAGATGTCAAGAAAACCCGTAAAAAATTAAAACTCAGGTAGGTGACCACCATAGATTGAACTCATCACCTTATATACTCTAAGGTTATCAATTGAGCCACTCACAGATAAATATGCAATAGAAGTGCTTTTTTAGAGGTCCCAAATTTTTTTAATGAAAGTTCTTGAAGTAGAAGAATTTCATTTCAAATGTATAATGTTGACCAGGCAGTGGGAAAAATATGAATGGAGTTGGATTATAGTACTAGCAAAGGCATATAGAGAAAAGTACAAGTACATGCAGATGCAGTACAATAATTAACTAACTAAGCTGAAAAGGTTGGATTGATAGTACATCTATGCAGTACAAAAGCTAAACTGTACCACATATCTTTGGAAAATGGCAAATGGTAAGGGCCTATGCTGGTGCTGTTATTTAAGCCTCATATTCAGTCAGTCATTGTCATGGCATCCTTCAAAACAAACACAAACAACATACAATCAATAAGTAGAGAGGAAATATTTTCATACTACTTCTATTCATTGTTCGTCATTGAAGGAGTATGTACTACCGTGATACTCGAAATTTTCTCTAGATCGAGGATACAAAGTATCACACATTTTAGCGAAATTTTCAAGTAAGTGAATTTCGTAAATTTGGGAATTGGGACGAAGTGGCAGCTGGGAACAGGTAGAGCATGGATGGAGTCCTCAACAAACTTCTTGTTGTGCCTCTATTCATGCACTGCCTCTTCCCTGGCTGCCCTAATATTCCATCTCCATCACCATTCTCTTTCTAACTTTCTTTGCTTTTCTTATTTGTTTTTTAGGTTAAAAATCAATTTTATTCCCTGAACTTTGATGAAAATAATAATCTATTACTCTCCTTAAAGTTTAGGGACAAAAGTGAGGTTTAACCTTGTTTTAACTTCCATCAAAGTTCTTCCTTGTTCAGGATCAAGGCGTGTCTAACTCTACGGTATTCTATTGTATCAAACGGAAACCAAACTCTTCCCTCGACACCACCAACGCTTCTACTAATCATTGTAAAAAATATGAAATTTAGTCCCTTTTAAGTTGTATAGTAACCCCTTTCCCCCACCTAAAATCTACGACCACCTAAAATCTACGAGTGAGCTTAATTGTAAAATTTCTGGTTGTCTTTTGGGTTCAAATCATGAAATGGGAGTAGGTGTTACTGAGTATGTAGTGGGATGAAGCTCCGATTCCCAGAATAAAAAAAAAAATATACATTGGATTTCTAAAACAAGCTTACCTGAATCAAATGCAAAGTGATCCTATTTGATGCAGCAATGCTATCTTTTCTTCATTGCCACTACAACTACGAAGAAGATGAAGTGAAGGAAGCAATTGCGTCTATTTCCTGCTGCAATAACAAAGCATCGACGAACATATCCAGATTCTGCCCCTGCATCACCTCCTCAATTGCATATGCTGTGATGCCTACTCGATGATCTGTGACTCGCCCCTGCGGGAAGTTGTACGTGCGAATGCGTTCCGATCTGTCCCCGCTACCAATCTGCTTATTGTCATCCAAACTCACTTCCTTTAGAATTTTCTTTTAATGAAGTATTTTCTTCCAAATGAGTAACAACATGTATAATGTTTCTGATCCAAAAAAAAAAAGTAATGTATAACATCAATCCATTTTCTCTTACCTGTTCTAATCGAAGCTTTGATCGACTGCTTTGAACTCTGCGTCTTTCTATTTCGTATAGCTTTGCACAGATAACTTTAAGCGCCTTTGCTTTGTTCTGCTCGAACCAAACAAAACACAAACAACTTAAACCAACAAATATCCCATCAAAATCATATAAACAAAATAAACGCCCACTGTTCTTACCATATGCTGGGATCGCTCGTCTTGTATGCACACGGTCAATCCAGTTGGAACGTGAATAACTCTAACGGCACTATTTGTTGTATTTGCATGTTGACCTCCTGAACCACCTGATCTGAACGTATCTATTCTCAGGTCCTCGTTCTTCAGCTCCACATCTACCTGAACATTCCATCAAACAATATTATAACCAAATGTAAAACCGTTATCCTTTTCCTTTTAGTTAAGAAATGACTCCAAAAATTCATTTTGCCTTAAACTGGAATAAAGTGGCTTGAAAGTGTCAAGCGATAAGAATTGGAACCTCGTCTGCTTGAGGGAGAATGGCTACAGAAATAGCACTGGTGTGAACACGGCCAGACTTCTCCGTCACAGGAACTCGCTGCCCCAAGGAAGAGAATGGTTTCAATCGAGATGGTTGCCAATGTGAAGTAATGTTAAAAGGCTAATGAAATGAAAATCAAGAAGACCTGTACTCGGTGAATCCCACTTTCAAACTTAAGTTTCCCATACACTCCAGCTCCTGATATTGCAGCAATAGCCTCCTATGAAGTAAGACGATAAATATAGACTACATTTACTTCAAACAAATTAAAGTTTGCCATATACTACTGAAATCACCTTATATCCTTTAAGATCTGATTCTGTTATGTCTACCACTTCAAAGTTCCAACCTTTCTTCTGTGCATATCTCTCATACCTGTTTTGACCCAATGAAAGTAACCCTTTAGAATGTGTGGAATTATAATAAGCAGCGATACCGAGCATGTTATGCTATTTTCGCTCACATTTTGAATATATCCATGGCAAACAGAGAAGCTTCTTCTCCACCAGTTCCTGGTAACACTTTCTATTAGCTATAGCTATTGAGATTGATAACAGAAAAGGAGACGGAAACAATGAAAATTCACATCAAGAAAGTACTACCATTAATGACTATGTTCACCAATGTGGACAATTGCCTACCTGCTCTCACTTCCAAGATGGAACCCCTCTCATCAGCATCATCCTTGGGAAGTAATGACTTGAGCAACAATTGCTGTAATCTTTTCTCTTCTTCAATTGCCTGATCCAATTCCTCGGTTGCCATATCAAGCATGTCTTTATCTTCCGGGCATTCAACCATTAGCGTTCTCAAACCGTTAATTTCCTACAGTGAGTACACAATCACAGGGAATTTCTAATTTCGTGATGTAAATATTATGACCACCACACACATTTCGTTCATTGCGGAAGCGGATGCCTCCAAGTCAGTCCACTTACAAGTTACAATAATGCAGATATGCGTCTGGAATCTCATTGTGAAACACTCATTTATGAAACCATTTTAGAAAATTGGAAGATGATAGTTAAAGAACATATAAGAAGAGACCATTTTAGCACCTAAAGGCAACAACCCCCATGTCATATATTCTCATTTTAATAGCTAAAACCTTAAGACTGTTCGAATTGTAAAGAAATATAATACCCGCAGTATTAAATGTAGTTCATAGTTCATACCTTCTGTCTAGACCTCAACTCATTAATGAGACCCATCGTATCCCTGAGTTTTCTAAGCTCCTTGTTAGCCTTCGCGTACTCAGCAGGCGGGGCTTCAGGCTATCTTCAATTAACACCATGATCAAAGCAAATTAAGAGGTTGTTAGGAATGACTTTGTAACTGCTTAAAAACATTTGTTAATACTTCAAATTCCTTTATCAAACCCTTGAAAAGCTATTTCAAACATGCCCTATATCACCATTTAAGGTCTGTAATTAGAAGAAAAAGGGTACAAACAATACACAAGAAAAGGAAAGGTGGGAAGGCTAAGATAGAAATGGCAATTATGAATTTTCATAAGATCATGCTTTATTTCATTTGATTCATTGTACAGCTTTAAATAAAACTAAATCTCGAAGCTATGTAATGTATAAACACCAGAGGAGAGATCGTAAGAAAGCAAAAATTAAAGGTACCCGGTTGATAATATTTAGAAGAAAAGAGCTCCTGAGCTCAACAGCCCTCAACCTTTGTTCCATAATGTTGATAAGCTCCATTGATATCTGCTGTGGTTGTACCTCACCTACTTTAAACAAGTTTGAAGAAATCTTCAGATTATAAAAGGGTAAAGCAAGAAACAAACACAGATTTTAATCAAAATGAAATCGCTAATAATTAAATAAAACTCAATCATATATGTAAGAACTCAACAACATCCCAATGTAAAAACGGAAAACAGTATTAGATAGTGTGGACATCCTTGTTTACGAGAGAAGTAGTTCAACTATCGTATGTGGTAACCATCATGAAGTGGCTCAATTGGTCAAAAATGGCCTTGGGGTGCATAAGATAAGATGATGAGTTCAATCCATGGTGGCCACCTACCTAGGAATTAATTTCCTACGGCATCCAAATGTTATAGGGTCAGGCGGACAGTCAAGAATATCAAAAAAAAACTATGTTATGTGGTACAATAGTAAGATTCTAAAATTCAATCCCAGTTTCATTTTATTAGACCGAATAACCGTTTGGGCTCAATGGGGTCTGATAACATATTAGATAGATCACAAAATCAATTGGTTATGACAGTAGTAGTACACTTTTCTATAAATGCTCAGAAGATTCTCCACTTTTCCAATATAGAACAATAATAATTAAACATTCACCAAACCCTAAACCGCGATTAACTGGATTTTAACTAAAGAAACGAGGAAATAGATCAAAGGGAAAGAAGATGAACAACCTTTAGAGTAAAAACGAAGAGTAGAAGAAGAATCAGGTTGAAATGGTGGCGGTAGAATCGGGGTCCGATTGATGAGTGCAGGATTCGCGCGCCAAATCCAATGTCGAGCAATTGTTGGGATTTGATGAACAAGCCGCACAGTCCCTCGATTGATTCTCATATCGCAGTTGCGTTCTCTAATTTCTTGTTCAGAATTTGACAGAACGAAGTGGAAGCCTTTAAGAACTGAGCAGAGAGATCAAAGTCCAGAGATGAAGGTTGAAGAGGACCTTCTTCTGTCCGGAACCGGGAAGCCCAAGAAAACCCTAATACAAAATTGTTATTATTATTATTATTTTTTATTTAAATAGCGATTCGAGACAACCAAACCGTGACGATGGAGTTAACTTAATATTTAATTTTCATAGTAGCCATTCAATTTAATTTTAAGATAGATTAGTCACTCCTCTTCTAGTCAATTAATTGTGAGATGAAATTTCACACCATATAATATTAATATATTTGTTATAAGTAGGTAAGTTAAACATTTTTTTTTTAAATGACAACCATTGAAGGTGGAGAAGGCTCGAACTCAAGATCTCTAGGTGTACATTGATACCGTTTGAGCTATTGCTCTATTGGCAACATTTTTTCTTGTTGATCCGTTTATTAATTGATAGTCTATCATAAACATGTGTGTTTGATAAAAATATTCACCTTAAGACAATGATAAGTTACTCATCTCATTCTCAATTAATTTTGAAATGTATAAGGGGAATTTGCATATATATTACAATAATTGAGTAAATATCAACTTTTTTAAAATATTTGCAAATATAACAAAATCAGATTGATAGACTCCATCAATAGTGTCTGATAGACTCCATCAATAGTGTTTGATAAAGTTTATAAAAAAAATTATTATATTTACAATATTTTTAAAAAGTTGGTATAATTCTAACGCAGAGTAGGAAATTTGCTATACAACGCAAATTTCTCTCATTTTATTTAATATAATACCATCATGAGGATGACATATTATAATTCCACTAGTAACATTACTCTTATTATAAATCTTATCTCCCGTACAAAATGAAGAGAGGGACTAACAAATCCTTGGAGAATGGAGGCCACAAACAACAAGTCAAATATCAATTTTTGAGCTCGGGTAACTTTGAAGTTGAAATAGATTAATACCAAATAAGATAATCAACCCGACCCAAACCAAGCTTGGTTGTTGTTGGTTATAAGATGAACGTGGAAGAACGAGAAGCGACATGACACGAAGATATGCAGGGCGACGAAGCCAGAATCCTGCTCGGATTCTCTCCCACGTCCCGCCCGTCCCCTTCTCAGGTACCGTTTAACCTAATTCTCCATCGACAATGAACGCATTGCAATTCGGTAGAACTTTGATTCTGCTTTGCGTATTTTAGGTTAAAGAAGCTTACAAGAGGAAGGTTTGGGATTCTCATCCGGATCTGTTCCCCGTTCATCAGAAGTTTCAGGCCGAGTCCAAATTCAAACTGGTATCACCATGATTCATTCATGATTTTGTGATTAAAGCTGCTCTTGATTGTTGATTGTTGATATGTTATCTGAATTCTTGCAGATTTCTGAAGCTTATTCATGTCTGTTATCTGGTAATTCTTCTGTATCTACTAGAATGTGGATTACAATCTCATTGATTTTTTGGAATTGCCTGTTTCTCCACTTGTTTATTTCCAAGTTTCCATGCTTAAACTTCAAGATTAGTTTAGCCCTTTCACAACCATTTGTTTTTTTTTTTTTTAAATTTAAGCTTATTTTCTCACAAATTCTCTACCATTTCTCTACCAAGTATATGAATCTTAACAAAATTTCAAAATCAAAAACTTTTTTTTTTTTTTTTTTTTTTTTTTTTTTTTTTTTTTTTTTTTAATTTGAGTAATTTTATTATTATTTCTTTTAAACAAAACTTTAGGATGAAGTCATCAAAATCAAGAATTCAAAAGGGAAATGTTTATCAAAGGGTAATATTTGGCTTTCCAGTTTTAGTTTGTTTCCCTTGATATCCGTGACAGCTTTCACGCACCTTGGCTCATACTGCCTGACCCTGTAACATTTGGATGTCAAGAAAATTTCTAATAAATTAATTCTTAGGTAGGTGACCACCATAGATTGAATTCATCACCTTATCCACCTTAAGACCCTCTTTGACTAATTGAGTCACTCCAGAATGGTTAAAGGGCTTGATTGATACCGTAATTAGTCCATATAGTAAAGTTCTAGGAGGTACTTTGATTAAAAGTTTAAGATTATAATTGTAACAAACTCTTTTGTACAATTTTATCTGATTAATGATATTGTTTCGCGATGATTTTGATTACAACACACAGTGGATAACCCTTTCTATTAATATTTGCAGGTGCAAGAAAAGGAGATTCAAATTCAGGTAATGTATACAAACCCTTCAGCCATTGCATAAACATATCTCAGTTTCTTAGGATTTGATGAGCAATAATTCTTGATAGCAGGTTCATATGAAAGGGTTGTGAGATGGGGGGTTCCTGTTTCGCAAGGAGGGAGAAGAAATCATGCCTTAATCAAGCTTCCCTTCCTATTACTCATTCTCGGGACTGTTTCACTTGGAGGATTAAATGTCACCAGGTGAATTCGACTTAATCATGTTAAATTATCGACCAACCTAAAAATTTAAGTTAATAGCTCAAGATAAATTGAGGAAATTTCTAGTACCTCTTATTTTAATTTTATAACTTTTTAAATATATTTCATGCATGACAAAAATATGAAAAGTGAAGTCAATAGATTGATTTCACTTAGATTGCAACTTATTTGGCTATGAATCTATTTTTACTATATTTGATTTTTTTTATAACCATTTTATTTTTAATTTTTGAAATTTAAGCCTACAACTATACTATCATATGTTTTTTATTACTTGAATGTCTACATCTAATCTTTATTTTTGGAAACAAGTAGTAACTTCCAAAAGTTTGTTTTATTTTTAAAATTTGGTTAGTGTTCACCCATTTTTTTTATGAAAGAAACACATTGCATTGGTTGAAAATAAACTTAAACTTAAATTTCAAAAATAAAAAATAAAAAATATTTAAAATTTAAACAAAATGATTAATATTTTAAACAAAATAATTATCAAACAGTCAAATTTTGGGTGGAAGTAAACTGAATTATACCCACACAAGAATTTGTTTTTTTGTTTGTTCTATAAATGCATTAAGTTTTATGATGCTTGCTCTACTGCATTTTTTCAGGTCTTACAAAAAGCAGAAGGAAACATATCCTTCTCACAATCCTTTTCTTCCTTGAGGCCAAGAAGAATCATGTCAAAAGCGAGAGCCTTCTTTATTTATTGGTCTGAGTTTAGAAGTTTGTAACTTAGTTGCTTGGGAATAAATGTGTATCCATAGGAAAATAGATATAAGTGCCAAAATGAAGTACATGGCACAAGCTAAAAGAGTGTAAATTTGTTATTATTATAATACAAAGACAAAATTGGTATGCCACAAACAGGATATTGCTCTGTTTGGTGACTTATATATATACAAACCGAATCATTGATTCTCATTTCTCATTGTTCAATTCAGTGTATGTGTATACTCTTTCACTCTAGCCTGCGCCTGGCTGAGGGTTGCATTGTTCCATGTGCTCCGTGCGTTGTGCATGTCGAGCGCAGCTTAGAGATGAGAGGTGCAGCCAGCCACTACCATTATGGAGGCTGAAGAATGATTTAGAATGGCCGATAGGGCATCGGGTTCTCCACAATCATGGATTGAAGAAACTCGAACCGCCAATGTTGATAGCAATAAGCAACGATATACTTGTGATCACAGCAAGCCAAAACAATGATGATTCTGCAGTTTATACGGATTAGAACACTTCGCTACTGATGTGATGTTAAGTTAAGTAATATACAGAATCGTTCACGAAACAACAATGTACCTGCTAACCCTCCAGTTCTAATACCAGAAGCCGAAGATTGGGGGCCAGTAACAGCATCACGAGATCGTGGCCTCGTTGCCCCTACGCTTGTAGGAGTGGTGACATCATTCTGAAGTTTTGTATTCAATATGTCGGATGCTACTATTCCCTGAAATTCTTCGCTCACTATCAAAGCTGCCAGAACGTCCATAAATGAATCCTGGTCGGTTTCTTTCGCAGCATCCTTTACCCCGACCTCATAAGCACCATTTGGTTCGTCGGAATCAGAAGCCTCGTCGTCTGAAATATCTATATCCAAGGCATCCGATGCAGCCTTGTCGTCCTCTTCGTCCTCAACATATGCTTTGTATGTCAATCTCAGTAGTATTTCTCCAGAAGACCTGTTTCTAAAGAATCCCCAACCTCCCCTCAAAGCAACAATTCTGTCTGTTGGTACCGTATCTTGAAGAGATCCAAGATCAATCTGTATGTTTTGTGCCAACCAACAAATTATTTGTCAATTTATACCTCAAAATATCAAACACAGACTTCGCCTTTGGCACGAAGCAAAATCGAATGATATTATATTTCTATCTAAGAAGTACTGCTTCCAACAAAATGATGATCTAATTTACTATCATGTTCATAAAGCTGTAAGGTACGACTTCTGTCACCTTCAAGAAGTAATGAAGCCGAGACCATTATTAGGGCTGTTTCGGCACGTTTTTAAGAGTGAATTAGATTGGATTATAATAACTCAATTCATGTTTGGACCATTGGTAGTTATAATCAGCAAGTTAGCCCCTCTCATCTCAACTATAATAATCTCTAACCTTGTTATGGTAGTCCTCCTATGTTATAATACTTTTTACTCCAAATATAGAAATAACTTGAACCCAAAATGAAGGTTATTATACTCTCCCATATTCTATGTAAGATAGATTATAACAAATCAAAGCAAACATAATAGTTTGCACAGTTGCAAGAAAAAAATATATGATAAGTTACCTCTGCATCACCAATAGTCAAATCTCCAAATCCAAGAGAATCTATCACTTGGATATACAATTTCTGTTTCCTAGGATTTGCTACAAGCATATGAAAATCCTGCCAATATCCCCAATACCAATACACGTAAGTACATAATAGAGATTGAAAACTTCACATGAACCCAAAATTAACCAAATAACAGTTCAACAAATATTGTTCACGGAACACATTCACTGGTAAGCAGTAAGCACAAAGGGTAATCAGAAATGAGCTTCACCTGGTTCCAGATTGGCTCACCAGGTGGCCCAATTACTGTGGTTTGGCTATTCTTTTTGCTGCGTATTGTTTGATCATCCAAGCTTAAAATGACGTATGGGTCTGTTTTGCCTGAGAAAAACGTGGATCGATGAGTAAAGTGCAGAATCATATATCGATTCTTATAGTTACTTTTGACAGTTTTAATCAGATGCTAAGTTTCTCAAAACAAGGTGGGAGTGTCACAACAATGTCGTTAAGGAGCGCAAATACTTGACAGTTGAGCATAAAAATCCAGCAATTCATAAAGCATGGTTTTCAAGAAAGGATAGTATAGATAAAAAAAACAATTATTACCATAAAAAACATAAGAAAGCTTCCGAGCATCTACAAGGGTTACTGATAGTTCCCCAACAAAATCTTTATTTCCTTCCTGCACGTCTCCTGATTTAACCTCGAATGGGATGGGTCCAACCGCTTTTCCTTTTTGGAAGTCTAGAACTATCTTCTTTGGGCGTACAAATAATTTAGGTAAATCCTCAGTGAGAAGTTTCGTCAAAAACCTACGCAAAAAAAACAAGCACATGCGTCAGAGGACAAATAAATAAGGGGAAAGCAAGCCTGACTAGAACACCTGGTTAGAATTATCAGCAATATAAGCAAATTAAGCTGTGAACTGCCACAACACAATTATGACACTCAGAAACTAGTTTTGATCAAGAGAACTCTGCTTTTTTTTTTCTTTATTTAAAATATATATATATATATACACTTGGGCTCTACTTCATCATGGGGTCCTCAAAACAAAAGGATTCAATAGTAGCCGTTCTCCTTTTCCAGTCTAAGTATTATTGACGATGAATTTAGACTCCCATGAGCACGTAGTTCATGAATTGAACTAGTGAAATATTCAATGGCACAAATGTGATATAGGTTACCAATACACAACTTTTTGGCATAGAACCAATGTTTTTTAAGAAAAATGATGTAGACAAAGTTTGTCATTGTGCAAACAGCAATGCTAAGTGAAAGAGATTGTCTCTATTCCTTCCACTAGCTGATCAACATATATAGCAATTATCCAACAGTTAAGATTAGTCTACTTACATGGAGAGAACAGGAATGGCTGATGTTGTCCCAAACGTGCAGCAAACGATGGAAAGAAAGAGAGAAACATACATCAGTATTCAAAAGGTCAAAATTTAAAGCAAAGAAAACTACCCTCGAGAAACCAATTGAAACCTTACAAGCATGACTGCTAAAAACATAAAGATAAACTAAAGAAGATCATAAAGTAAACCACCTTTCCAACGATTTCCTTGCAATGACTAGCTATAAAATGCAATTCTCGATCAAAGTCAAGAAACTAGGACATACCCATTAAATTGAACAAGCGGAACGGTGACAACTCAAATTTGATCTTTGGTAATGAAACAAATGCCCATGAAGCAGCGCCTACCCAAGGTTCAGTTGGAATGAGCCGCAACTTAACCCATAATTCACCATCTATATCAAAATCTCGGATTCCAACTGGGACAACAATGGGGATGATGCCAAATTTTAGCGAAAGCATTAATAACATACGAGCACCACCCGTATAGCGTAGACCGATTTGGTACCTGGACAACATTGAATGAAGCAAAAAACTAGTCACATGGTAATTCTATTTTCTTTATAACTGTGAGTGTCTGAACCAACTTACGTGTACTCAACTATTCTCATGAGTATCTGGGTTATTTTACTCACCCCTCGACTAATGTGACACATTGACTTACCCTACAACATTTGAGTGTCAACGAAATCATAGTAAATTAATTGCTAGGTAGGTGATAACCATGGACTAATGTAAATTGTAAATTCATGGAACTCTATTGCCAGTAAAAAAGTTCAGGAAGGTGTTAAATCTGCATACCAAAGATTACATAAAGTTTGAAAGATGGGTTAAGAAAAACTTACTGCAAATCATTAGCTCGACGGGATGTTCGCCTCTCAACATTCCTAACGGACAACGGTTCGTCCCCCAATGAAAACTGCTTGATTTCCACCCTCTCCACGTAATCAGGCTTTTTCAAATCATCAATAACAGGTTGCAACAACCCAACAAGCCAATTCTCAAGACCAGGTCGATAAACCTTCCATAATTTACCCAAAACCATATTCACCCACTCCACCGATTCCTTCCTCTGTAAATCCTTCTCCAAAAACGACGAGAAGCTAGTAGGCACTTGCGGCCACGAGCCTCGACGCCCATCCTCATTTCTCGATTTACTCATCTTCCTAAACGTCCATAATTTATCAAAAGCAACCCCAACAAAGAAAAAGAACACAAACAATCCAACAATGTTCCGATTAATCGGCGGTGAAGGGATCGGGTGTATAACTCCCAATTGAGTCCTCAACTTATCAACAATAGGATCCTCCTCAAACCCACTAAAATTCGACCCTACTTGCACATTCTCCTCCCGATTAAACTCCTCCGTTTCCAATTCATGACTAATACGCTTAACTACAAAACTCTTAGCACCATTCCTAGCAGAAGTAGCAAATTCCAGATTGAAATCGGAAGAACTTACACCATCTGGAGAAATCGAACAAGCCAATAACCATTTCCTTCTCAAATTCCGGGGAACAAGAAAACTGCCGGAGAAGCGCTTTCTTCGCCTCCGGCGATAAGGCGAAAACGCAATGAAATCATCGTACAAACAATGTTTCGAAACGGAATTGGAGAAATCGAAACTCGAAAACGTGGAGTGCGTAATCATTTAGATGAAAATTGAAAACGGACATGAGAAATCATACAGAAACACCATGGATTTCGAGGTCTTTTTTGGTACTAACCTCGATTTGAAGTAGGGTTTTGCAGGAATCGAAGAACAGGGGCTTGGATTTTGGTTGGCTTTGTGGTTTTGATTTTCTGCTCAAGAATTGAAAGCCTCAGAAAAAACAATGGAAAAGAAAAGAGTGATAATATAGAGATCGGTTCGAGGATTTTGGAAGCGCCACGTGGACTGAACGGAGCCGACGCGGCATCATCTACGGTCATCGTATCGTTGTTTCATATTTCGCTCATCTTCCGAATATTCTTTTCTTACCTTTTTTTTTTCTCCGTCCAGTTTTTTTTATTATTTTTTTTTTTTTATAAATTATTTTTATTGAATTTGGACAAAGTTTTTGAAAATATTTATATATAATCATTGCATTCTTTTTTTGGAAAATATTAATGTTGTATTATTAATACACATGAATATCAATAGTTGCTAGTTTTTTTTTCTAACAAAATAATTATTAATTTTTTAAAAAGGTGTTTGTAATTATTTTTTTGGAGATTTTACCGGTATAATTAATTTTAAAAAAAAGTGTTTGTAATTAATTTTTAAAGTCAAATTAAATTGAAATAAATGTTACCCAAACAATGAAAGTATCACCTCACTAATCTTTTGGCGTTATATTTCTATTTCACACTTTATTACTCGAGTTAATTAATATGTTTATAGTAGTATACTATATCAATTCTGACAAAATTCTGCTACTTTAATTGTATAAATGGTCTATCTTTATTAAATAGAACGATTTTATCTTCTTAGCTGACATAACTAAACACACTGATAATAAATCACATAAATTTTATGTTTTTTGTTAGGACAAAGTTCAACTATTTTTGCTGGACAAAAAATGAATGAGAACAGTGCAACACTCCAATTGAATAGAAATTATACTTTCTAAAAAAATTATATTCGAGATTTGTTTGTGTGCATAGTATCATTTTAAAAAAAGGTTTAATTTTAAGAATAAAATAAACAAATTAAAGGAGATATGGAATTGAGTGTAAGCAATAGGTTGAAAAGGGCAAGGACAACCATTATGAGGTAGTGCAATTGATTATAGAAGATCTTGGAATGTATAATTTGATCAGTATAATCACGTGTAGGGTCAGACGACATATTCCATAATATTAGTTGAAGTACGTTTGTGTATATAAACGGGCCCGAATAGTCACATAAAAAAAAAAAAAAAAAAGGTGAAGGTGAATTCAATGGTCATATTCAGAAGAACGTGGGGAAATCAAATATAAAGAGAAGTGGGAGTTGGAAAGAAGGAAAATAAAGGAATGGAAAAGACAAGTCATTGGTTTAATAGTGGGTCACGCATCAAAATAATAATAACAATAATATTATTAAGCTAGTGGCCCACGCGTTGCCACCTCATTCAAAAAGTTCCTATCCATATATTCATATTGAAATTAAATTCAAAATAGTATAAACGTGATCAAAATGTAATGTAAGTATCACGTTTTTTTTTTTTTTTTTTTAAATGAAACCAATTTCATTAAAGAGGAACAATATTACAGCTTCAAGTACAATAAATCAGCCTTTCTAACAACTATCTTAACTATCAAAGAGAGAATGGATTTTTCTCTTTGGAAAGACATACAAACTATCAAATTCTTCGACACTTTAATCTTTTTGACAAATTTTGGAGGGTAATTTGACATCCATCTCCGTAACTAAAGAATAGTACCCTTCAAATTCAAGACACAACAACAATCACATACCAAAGAAACAAGAGGTATTCCTAAAAAATTAACAAAGACCCGGTTAATAAAAAAGATAGAAAAACATTAAAGTAAAACACTAAAATAACAATAAACAAATTAGGTTCGATCTATAAAATGATTAGACCCCACTTGGGAAGAAGCACACAAAAACCAAAGGTCATTAACGAGAAAAAAATGGTGGTTGGATTTGCCAAATCACATTTTGGTCGCAGAAAAAAAAAAGAATTGGGCTGAAAACTAAACGATGAATCGGGGATTATACTTTTGATCCGGTCCACCCAATGTACCCTTTCGATTGAACAAAACAGTCAAAACTTGCACACATGCCATCTGCAATCTCCTCGAGCCAAATGCTCTTCTGCTGGCAACCATCGATATGAGACAGAAGGCCATTCATATTGGGCCCCTCAACAACACTTTGTCAGCTTCCCCACACATCTCCCCAAAATCTCCAACTTGACTCCCTCGTCGGCGACTTCTCGAACCATCATGGACGACGGCCGAAGCAACTTCTATGCCCAATAACACTCGCCGACGATTCTCCTTGAATAATGTCTTTGAGTCCTACGAAATACATCTCTCTCATCGATAGCTCGAGACATAAACTATACTCGAACCTAGATTGTCTATTTTATTATTGCACGTTTCTTATCAATATGTTAAAAATATATTTTATTAATTAATCTTACACACATGTACAACATTGTTCTTAGTTCGGCCTGTCATGAGTTGATTTGAAAACATTGGGCAATTTATTTTATACCTACTATTTCGTCTGGTTTTTGATTTATAGTCTGATTTTATTAGTAGCCATGATTGGGGCTATAGTACTAACTATGCATAGGACTACTAAGGTGAAAAGACAAGATCTATTTCGACGAAATGCTATTGATTTTCGGAGGACTATAATGAGGAGAACGAATAAAAAGTTGACCAACATTATAATCAATTCAACGTAAAAAAAAATTATAATATAAACTTTTGGGTTTGGTAGTCTGATATGTTCAGTTTTTTTTTTTCGTTGCACACATCACCACTTTCCATGCATGAGTAAATAAAATAAAAATGAAAAAAAAAAAACAATAACGGATTGAGTTCGAATACTAAAGCAACAAATTCAATCTCAACAACATTTATGATAAAATAAAAAATCATCCATTCGAATCTCCATCCTTATTGTAATTAAAAAAAATACCAACAATTCAATTAATAAACAAATCAATAATATTTGGCCAATCAAAATGAAAAAGACAAATCAACAATTCAATTAAAAAAACCAACGATTTCAACATTAAATTTGGATGTGAACTAAATTAACATATCAGCATACAAATTCGATTTCGAAAATTGATATTTATCTCTATTTTCTACATTTTCTCAAAATATGTACTATGACGTATAAACAAATCAACAATAGGAGTTATTAAAAAAAGTTATTTAATTTGTGAGTCGGTGACAAAAATCAGCGAATCAGAAGCTTTTCCATGTCCAGCTCGACCGTTAAATTACCAATCCGTCTAAACGACGTAGTTTAGTTTTTCTTCCCTATAATAAACCCTTCTAAACCCACCGGATCTGATTCGGATCCGAAATTCATCTCGCAATGGCGACTCGAACTCTTCTTCTTCTTCTTCCAGCCATGGCTGCTCTTCTTCTCTTCTCCAATTCCGTTTTCTGCAAAGACGTTTCCCCCGCCAAGAGCTCCGGCGACGGCGTTGAAGACATCAGCCTATTGGAGGAGGCGGATAAAGGTCACGGCGATCTCCCTGATTTCAGTAAGTTCGAAGGAGCTGAGGATGAAGATTTCGGGGATTTATCCGATTTTGAGGACGATAAGGATGAGTACGAGGCGCCGGTGGTGGATGATAAGGACGTTGTCGTGTTGAAGGAAGGTAACTTCAGTGATTTCGTGGCGAAGAATCGGTTTCTTATGGTGGAGTTTTATGCTCCGTGGTGTGGACATTGCCAGGCGTTGGCGCCGGAATATGCTTCTGCTGCTACTGAATTGAAGAGCGAGGATGTGGTTTTGGCGAAGGTTGATGCTACGGAGGAGAACGATTTGGCGCAGAAGTACGATGTTCAGGGATTTCCTACCGTTTATTTCTTCTCTGATGGAGTTCACAAGCCTTATTCTGGACCGCGGACCAAGTAAGTGTACTGAATTTTAAGATTTGTCTTGCTTTCATTGATGCATTGGAAATGTTGCGATTTGCGAATACTCGAATTTAGATTTGTTTTTCTTACTTAGAGATCTAGATCCTTGATAGAGGACCAAGTAAGTGTACTGAATTGCAAGATTTGTCTTGCTTTCATTGATGCATTGGAAATGTAGCGAATGCTCGACTTTGGATTTGTTTTTTTGTTTTTTTTTTTTACTTCAAGATCTAGATAATTGAATTGAACTGTTTGTTACTATGTGTTCGTGAATCAACTTTATATTACGTCTTTGATTTGTGATCTATATAATGGAACTGTTTGAATCAACGTTATGTTACGTCTTTGATTCGAGATCTAGATGAGTGTTTTAAAAAGTGAATGACCCTCCGGAGATTGAGGCGCAAGGTGCACTAAAAGGTGATGACTTTTTTATATAAGGCGCACTATATAAAAAATCACAAAAAAATTATATATGTGTGTACAATAAACACTGATCTAGATAATAAAAGTTTTTTTTTTTTTTTTTTTTAATCTGTGACTATTCGGGCCAGCTTCCACGCACCTTGACTAATGTCACGAGACATACTGTCTGACCCTACAACATTTGAATGTCAATGAAACTCGTAGGAAATTAATTCTAGAGATAAGGAAAGTGTTTGCTTCAATGTGTTCGTGAATCAACGTTATTTTAGGTCTTCGATGTGTGTGTGCTCACGGTTCACGGTTTACAGGGATGCTATAGTAACCTGGATCAGGAAGAAGACCGGACCGGGTATTGTTAACATAACTTCGGTGGAAGATGCTGAACGCATTCTGAATTCTGAAACTAAAGTTGTTGTTGGTTTCCTGAACTCCTTGGTGGTGAGTTTTCTTGGTTCTGTTTGTTTTAAACGTTATTTACTTATATGCTTGCATTTATGACCTTTGATTGGAAATGAAATGTCATTTTCTTCGATCGACTTCATGAACTGCATGGATGATGTAATGTATGTGGCTCAATGGATAAATCTGTATGGATACTGACCACTTACATCTTGATCTTGTGTTGCTATTTGAGATCTTCAATAATTGGGGTGGGGGATTCGAACTTATGATCTCGTGGTCAATGAACATACACTGATGTGGTTGAGCTATCAAGAGTATATCCAAATAATTTAATTTCAGGGGTCCATATTTGAATTATTTCGAGAGGTTCACTTATATATATATAAAAAAGAAAAATCACAAATTTTAAGCTTTTGAGAAGTCAACACTATTAGTGAGAGTGACATCTACTTTTAGGCGTAAAGACCAACAAATTTTAAAATTTTGGGACCATCGTCATATTTGCATGTAATAAATAGTATTAAAACATATATGAAGTCCATTTTTACATACAAAAACTAATCAATTTCAAAAAAATTGGGGGGCCATGCCCCGGGCCCTAACCCTCATTGCATTGCCCGTATGAGCTATTACTCTTGTTGGCTGATCTCGTCTTGCTATTTGACAGGGCTCTGAGAGCAATGAGCTTGCTGCTGCTTCAAGAATGGAAGATGATGTCAACTTTTACCAAACGGTGAATCCAGAAGTGGCAAAGCTTTTCCACATTGAAGCTTCAGCCAAACGCCCTGCCTTGGTATTGATTAAAAAGGAGGCTGAAAAACTGAGCCGCTTTGGTTAGATTACCACCTTTTGTTTTTTATGAATCATTTTTAGATTCTAATTCTCTAATATGATATACCTTGGCTGGATTGTATTTTACTGAGTTTCGTTTCCGGTACAGATGGCGAGTTTTCCAAGTCTGCAATTTCTGAATTTGTATTTGCCAATAAGCTTCCTTTAGTTACAAGGTTTACTAGAGAAAGCGCATCATTGGTTTTTGAAAGTTCAATTAAGAAACAGGTATTGTAGTGTAAAATATGCTCCTTGAAATGGCTACCACCTAGAGAGAGATACCTTTTTATGAAATTCAGCTCTAGAGTTCCTATATTCTTGACACAATTGTATTTTTCTGTGCCCAGTTAATTCTATTTGCAATTTCAAATGATTCAGAGAAACTCATCCCCATATTTGAAGAATCAGCCAAGTCTTTTAAAGGAAAGGTACGGTTGTTGATATGTAGATTTCTATTATTAACTTTATCTTTCCCTGGTTCCCTGCTGAGCAGTTTGAATTGCATTCATTAAATTTAAGACTTCATTTTTCTTTTATGTTGTTCCTGGGAGGGGGATGTGGTCAGTCTCACTGACTACAAAAATATGTTTTTTTTTGTTTTTTTTAACATCAAATCGTCTTATTTGTTTCTTGTAGATATTAATTAAGAAATGTGAGATGCATTTTTCTGTTGGATTTCAAACTTGTAGTTGCTTGCAGCATTTTATAATCCAAGGTTGCTCGTGTATTTTATTTCTAAATTGTGTTTGATGCAGCTTATTTTCGTTTATGTGGAAACTGATAACGAAGATGTTGGAAAGCCAGTGTCAGAATATTTTGGCATTAGCGGCAATGGTCCACAGGTGATCTTTTTCATTATCTCTCCTAGAAGTATTTTCAGATACAACTTGGGGGATGTTTGCTTACTTTATCGAGCCTAAATTTGTGTAATATGTATTTGGATTATAGGAAAAATGGAATAGGTTATATAAACTTGAGTTTGTGTAATCTATGTATTGTTGGTAGGAGTATGATTTGTAAAATTTAGTAGGTACTATACTAGGTAGTATGATATGTGAACTCTTATTTTCAAGTATTTCCGAACTTAACTGTTTACCTATAAACATCATTTGCCATTTAATGTGTTATATTTAAAGTTGATGAGTTAAAGATAAGAGTTAAGAATACAACAATAGAAAAACAATTTTACAAATAGACTTCAAAATAAATCTACTTCACTCAAAATAGGGATGATTGGAAATTTGTGCTTGAAAAAGAGTTTGGTTTAAACCATAATGGGTAGGATAGATGGTTAAGAGGGTCTTAAGAAACAAAAAGGTTATGACTTATGAGCTTGATCTACGGTGACTATCTATTTAGGAGTAAATTTCCTAGTGATTTTTTTTTACATCCAAATGTTGGAGGGTCAAGTCCATCTCGTGAGAATAGTGCACATAAATTGTCCTGGATACTCACGGATAGAAAAAAAAAAGAGTTTGGTTGAACTTTGTTGCTTGTACACTAAAATGTTATGATGAACCTGATTTTATTTATTGATTTTCATATAGATTCTTGGATACACCGGAAATGAGGACAGCAAGAAATTTGTGCTCAATAAGGAAGTTACCTTGGAAAATGTTAAGGTCCGGCAATTCATCTTCCTATATCCCCGTAAAAAGTACCTTGTTTATTTTGTCGTCTCATCTAATTTTCTTTTTGCTCATCCAATTCACTCTACAGGCTTTTGGAGAGAATTTCTTAGAAGACAAGCTAAAACCCTTTTATAAGTCAGACCCCATTCCTGAGACTGTAAGTTGAAATTAACTTACTTTCCCTGTCAGCATAACATTACTTCACATTTAATGTCTAGAATATGTTTTTTCCTGATGCAGAATGATGGTGACGTGAAAATAGTGGTTGGAGATAACTTTGATGAAATTGTTTTAGACGAATCAAAGGATGTTCTACTCGAGGTATCCAGTAACCCCAACGGGCATTTAGATGTCTAAACTCTCTTGTAGTTCTTTTTTTTTTATATCCGTGACTGTCCGGGCTAGCTTTCGCGCACCTCGACTAGTGTCACGGGATATCCCGCCTGACCCTACCCTACAACATTTGGATGCCAAAGAAACCGGTAAGAAATTAATTCATAGGTAGGTGACCATTGTGGATTGAACCCATCACCTTATGCACCTCAAGACCTTCTTTGACCAATTGAGCCACTCCATCATGGTTACCCTCTCTTGTAGTTCTTCATATACTGATTTCGGTTTCATTTTCAGATGTATGCTCCTTGGTGTGGGCATTGCCAATCACTGGAACCAACTTACAACAAGCTTGCCAAACATCTTCGTGGCATTGATTCACTTGTGATTGCTAAGATGGATGGCACAACAAACGAGCATCCCCGGGCGAAGGTATCGTAATTTTGTTACCATTCTTTGTATGTTGTTTTGATAGAAAACAAAACATTTTTATTGATGAATGAATGTGTTACAATAATATGCTTATCGAAACAGAGTAGTAACAAATGCTAAATTAGAGGGAAAAACAAAATAGAAAATATACAAACTAAAGCTATTACAACCATATGAGATACGGGAAAACTCTCTGACAGAAAGGAAGAACACTTGAGACAAATGGTGTAGCTAGCTTGCATGACCAGGTAGATGTCCCTCTAATTTCGAAAGACGAATGTGAAAGAGTTAAAAAGCCAATGCCGATTGCGGCGGGCCAGAAAAAGTGTTGGAGAATCAAAAAACAAGCCGAACCAGTCAATTCGACTAGAACTGACTAGAACTGGTCCGGCCAGACCATTTGGCTCGGATTAGAGTACAATATTAGTTAATTTGGCATCAAACAAGCATTTAGATGTTCAATCTTCTTGACCACTCTGGTCAAGAAGGGTCACGTGAATAATAAAATAAAGGGTTAGAGGAAATTAAATTAGTTAAAGCGATGATGATCACCTACCCAAGATTTGATATCTTAATATTAACTTTAACAACCAAATGTAGTATGACCGAACAATTGTTCTGTGAGATTACTCGAGATGTGTACAAGTTGATCCAAACACTCACGGATATAAAAAAGGAAGGATGGGTGGGTGTTGATTTTACTCATCTTTCATTTTGTTTCCTTTTTCATAATTCTGCCTTTCTCTATATTCTAAAATCAAATGAACCTTATTCGAGAATTGCTCTTCGTTTTCTTTCAACAGTCCGATGGATTCCCAACAATTCTGTTCTTCCCTGCTGGAAACAAGAGCTTTGATCCTGTAAGTAAAACATTATATTGGTTCTTATTCTTGCGTCTTGCCCCGCTCGCTCCCGAGAAGTGATCAAATCCATTTTCGGCTGCTCGTTTTTGGTTTTCAGATCACCGTCGATACCGATAGGACAGTTGTGGCGTTTTACAAATTCCTTAAGAAAAACGCTTCAATCCCTTTTAAGCTACAGAAGCCAGTTTCGAGTATGAAAGCTGAAAGTTCAGAAGGCAAATCTGGTGATGATACCAAAGAGAGCCCAAAGAGTAGTAGCAGCAGCACTGAAGTGAAGGATGAATTGTGAAGACTTTATTGTATTTTTGTAAGTTATGCATCTTCTATTACCTTTTTTATTGACATTTTTTTTAGTTCAACAACAATTATACCACTGAGTTATTGCTCTTGTCGACTGGATATGAGCAACTAGAAACGAAAGGAACACAGTTATTTTTCCAGAGATTTTTTGAGAATTTTTTTTTTTGATTTCCCAAAAAGTTGTAGAAATGAAAGCCTGAGTTATTTTTTGAAAATTGAAAAATTAGATCTTCTATATTTGAAAGCCTAATACCACGGTTACAAGACTTGACCTGAAATACTTTAAAGGTTTTCTAGTTTAAAATGTTTCCCAACGATTTCAAACTAGAAACATCTAAAAGAACGTATTTCAAAGTTCATAGTCTTAACTAACTAGACGGACGAAAGCCTAATTATATTAGAAATAAAATAGACGGCTATTTGTTTTGTTGCTTATATATGTGCCTTATTTTAGAAGCCAAGGTCGATGGCACCTACATGTTGATTATATTAGGGATGCACACTAACCTGACAACTCGAGAAACCCGAACCAATCCAATTTAAATTGTCGGGTTGGGTTGGGTTGAATACATAAATGGGTTGGGTTGGGTTGAAAATCATGGCATTTTTATGGGTTGGATTGGGTTAAGGGTTGACCTAAATCAACCTAACCCAACCCGACCAATCCGAATTTCATATTTAGTTATAAAAAATATATATTTTTATCCATAACATTATTATTATGTTATTATGTTATTTAATTATTTATATTATATGTTGCATATTTATTTTATTTAATTATTATTGTTAGACTTTTATTT
>JBBMEF010000002.1:5095313-5109569 GCA_037832685.1 Sicyos baderoa | reverse complement strand
AATCTCCACCGTTCAGATTGAAGACACTCGTGTCACGAACACGCTGTCAAAATTTCAGCTCGATCCGACGGTTGAATGGCTCGGAAACGCCAAAATACCAAAACTGGACAGAAACCTCTTTTCCCTATATTTTCTTTCTCTCCCTAAGTTGTTTCTCCCTCTGGCGGCTGATTTTTCCAGATTTTTCTCTCTAAAACTCAAAACCATGTGAGAAGCCTAATGAGCTTTTAGGTTGGGCTTCACAATAAGTGAATATAACCCAACAAAAACAATTATTATTTTTATTATTGTAACTTAACTATGGATCTTATCTACCTATAACATTGGTTAGAATAGGAATTAAAAGTCAAAATGTTTGGTAATAGAATAATATTTTAGAGGAGACAAAAAAAAAAATTTAATAAGATTTTTTATGTATAATGATGATAAAAAAAATTATCAAACTTTTAAAAATAAATTCAGCTAGTAAAAAATTGGAGGGGAAGAAAACAGGTTTATACACTTAATGACTAGTATTCAATCTACATATGTTATTCAATTAGTGCCACAAACAAATATTTTTCAATAAAGAGACGTAAATGAAAAATTTTGAATATGCAAATTAATGCTAAGAATTGATGAAATATTTAAATTATTTACTCTCAATAGTAATGTTTGGGCATTTTATTTTTTTGTTGATACAACGATACTGAGGAATGGGGGTTTCGAATCTATAAACACCTCAACAATATTTGATTTAGTTAATGAACTAAATGAAGTCTATCAACTAAACAGTAATTGAAGGCTATCAATTGGAAGATGATTGAAGTACGCATATTTTGGCCATTTTACCGAGACCACCTCACCCTTGTATTACCTAATTGTTTTTTTTTTTATTTGAGAATTTGTATTAACCAATTTATACTAATTTCTTTTTTTAATAATCAATAATATCGATTATAGGATTCAAACTCGTGAGGCATGTGTTGAATGATTTACATCCAAACAATGAAACCATTAGAAACTGACTTATCCGATAATTATTAATATATTTAAATAATGTATCACTAATACTTATTAACAAAGTACTATTATTATTATTATATGTCACATATTTATAATTATTTTCTAAAAGTTGACGATAAATTTTGCCTAAAAAGATTTGTTTTTGTCGAGAGAAGTTAAACAAACGCAGAAATGTGTGCATAATTTGTTTGTTTTTGTGGATTTGATTTTCAACGAATCATCTATTTCTCTCTGCAAATCAAAGCTCCCATGGATTTTTCTTCAAGCTCCGAATCCTCCAATCCAGTTTCGCCCTATCAACTCCTCTTCACAGCGCTATCTCTCATTCCCCTCTCCCACTTTCTCGCTGCGTTCTTCGTCGTCTTCCTCATCTTCCTCTACAATTTATTCGAGATTCACTTTCTCCACGACTTCCTCCGCGCATTCACCGGCGACCGCGTCTCCGTCGTTGCGTCCGATCCCGAATTCTACCGGTCCGTTGTCTCCAAGTGCCGGATTCTTCATGGCAGGTTTCTGATTGTGATGCATTTTTTTGCTGTTTTGTGTTTATTTTTGTTTGCATTTGTGTCGTGTATCTTAATGCTGTTCGTTTTGTTGCGAATAGGTTTTCGTCGACTCCTTGGCTTTGTAGTCCTCATCTTCAGACTATTTTCCTTAGCATTTTTGGGAGGTCTCCTCCTGTTTCATACCAAAGGTTTGCTGTTACCGCTCGTTTTATCTCGTTTGTGTTTATGATTTTTTTTTGGATATTCGTGACTGTCCGGGCTAGCTTTTGCGCACCTCGACGAATGTCACGGGAATACCGTCTAACCTTACAACATTTGGATGCCAAGGAAATTTGTAGGAAATTAATCCCTAGATAGGTGGCCACCATGACTTCTAGATGCTTTTCTGCATTTAATAAAAGGAATAACTAAGGTGAGGGAGTGGAAATGAACGAGAGAGTGATTATTTGTGTTTGGAGTGAAGTGAATGATTAAAACCATTACCTTTGTTTGAGGCGCATTATGTTAGGGGGAATACCGTAGTAAGTAAGAGGGAATGAAAAGTGGTTTTGGAAGAATGAGATTATGGTGGGAATGAATGATTCGTGATTATAAGGGGAAATCAATATTGATTATGGAAAAATGATTGTGGATGGTCCAAACGTGGCCAAGAGAATTATTTTATATAATCATTTTTCATTCTCCTTTCTTCAAACACCCTATAAAAAAACGAGTAATGGAAGAACATAATTAATGGAAGAACATAATTCTAGAATCTTCACTTAGTCAACCATCATGGAGTGGCACAATTGGTCAAAGAGAGCCTTAGGGTGTATAAGGTGATGAGTTCAATCCATGATGGCCACCTATCTAAGAGTTAATTTCCTACGGGTTAGGTGCGGAAAGCTGGCTCGAACATTCACGGATATTAAAAAAAAAAATATCTTCACTCAGTCATGTGGGTGATTTCAAGGATTACCCTGTAGCTATATGTGGTAACCACTATGCATAATATTTAGCGTTCTCCTGCCGAATGTGACTATGAATGGCATCGAGATTATGAGATGAACGCTGTTTGCATATTTAACATGTGTGCTGATTTTTCTAAAGAATTAGTATAAATGGAGAAGAGACTTTCATATAAACAAAAAATTTCGTACGAGGCGGTTTTAAAATTTTCTGTTTTTTCAGTACTGCAAATAAAATATTGTAGTACCAAGGGAGAGGCTCGTTGGTAGAGATTTGGAGTCTCTAAGGTCTAAGTCTGCACGGGTCCTATGTTTGAAATTCACGAATGAGCTTAGTTGTAATTTTTTTTATGCCTTCTAAGTTTGGGTCTTGGAAGGACATGGATACCCCAAATATGTAATGTCGTGTAGAGAAGCTACAATTTCAAGTTTTATATATAGTATCGTGAGCTTCTAACATTCCTAGAGGATCATCTTGGCTTCAACTTACACTATTCATCATGGCATAATCGTAACCACCGATGTCTCATGCCCACGAATGTGTGATTTTAGTTTTTTTTTTTTTGAGTTCAATAACAAATGGGAGCGGGAGATTTAAACCGTGACCTTTTAAGTCATGAGTATACACTTATGCCAATTTAGTTATTGCTCTTGATGGCATGTGTGGTTCTAATTTGATTATATATTAATACTTCTCTTCCATTTGTCCCCGAAGGGTGGCGCAGTGGTTAAAGATTTGGGCTTTGAGGGTATGCTCCCCTCAAGGTCTCAGGTTCGAGACTCACCTATGAAACTACTCATTCGATGTCTCCGGTACCTGGCCTTGGGACGGACGTGGTTATCCTTGTTTCAAAAAAAATACTTCTCTTCCATTTCTATATAATTAGACCCATGCTTTTTTCCCCAGACAGTTATTCCGCGTACCAGATGGTGGAACGATTGCCTTGGATTGGCTAAGGAGTTATGATGGTAGGTTTCATTTATTCCCTCATTAGTTTAGTACGTTCTTACTTTCTCTGTTTTGTCTTTGGTCTCCGATCTCTCAGTAATGCATGATGAAGGTGTTAAATGTTTCTGAATGATGAAAAATGAGATTTGCTTGTTGTCGCTACAATCTCGTTTATGGATACTTCCCTAATTTCGTACCCTCTCGTGCAGTTAAATGTGATGGCTATGGCGTGAATGGTAGCACTCCTCCTGACAATGAAAAAACACCAACTGTTATAATCATTCCTGGACTAACCAGTGATTCTACGGCCGCTGTAAGTCATTTTTCCAACTTGTGTATTGCCAATTTTGTCTATTCTTAGTGCCTGAATTTTCCAATGGATTTTCGTTTCTTATTTCTTCTTTTTCCCGGATGTATATGTTTGTACAAGGAAGAACTTTTATTTGAGAAGCCATTTTATTATTATTATTATTATTATTATTATTATTATTATTATTATTATCATTAATGGTTATTTTCTACAGGCCATGCCAATTACACTCTTAATAGAAAGCATATATTCCAAGTCCAACATGAAGAATAAAAGGATTATCAAATTATCACGGTTTTTCAGTTCGAAATATCACATGCATATTAGAGTTCTAGTGGTAGGATTAGGAAAATTTATCATCATTTAAAAGGATACATTAGTTCGGCATGTTAGGAGGGGTGTAAGGACTCAAACCTTTAGCCTCTTGGTCGAGAGTATATACCTAAACCAATTGAGCTATGCTCAAGTTGAGTTAAAAAGATGGTTTGTTTTCTTCACTGCTAGCATTTGGCCGAAGCTATATATAGACTTTTGTTTCTGGTTGTTTTGTTGGGCTCATGAAAATATACTATTTCCACAGTACATCAAGCATTTGGCATTCAGGATAGCAAAACGTGGATGGAATGTTGTAGTGAGCAATCATCGTGGTCTTGGAGGCATATCACTAACGGTAAGATTGCTATTAATTTACATCGTAGGCATGGCTTTAACCTTCAAATAACGACCACCATCATGGGTAGCCTAGCGGTCAAGAGGGCAAAAAGAAACTAAAAGGTTGTGGGTTCAATCCATGATGGTCACCTATCTAGGAATTAATTTCCTACAGATTTCATTGACATCCAAATGTTGTAGGGTAAGACGGTATGTCTTGTGAGAACAGTCGAGTGCACGCAAGCTGGTTCGGACACTCACAATTATCAAAAAAAGAACACCTTCAAATAGAGACACTTGATATTATATCCAATGCAACAACTCCCATTTCACTCATTCTCAACTTATTTAATTTAATAGGTAATTCTAATTACAAATTATACCTCTGTGATTTGCGTTTTAAAAATGATTTTGGACTTGTGAAGTTTGCAAATAGTTCAAATTAAATGTGTTTTTGAAATTGTTATTAAAAACCCGAGCATGATTTTCAAAATACACCAATGGCAATCACAGGGGCGAGATTTGAAATTTTACCTTTATTCAATGGCTTTTTTATGTAGTGTGCATCCATTTGACATCTCTTGCAAAATTTCCCAAACCTTAACATTTTAGGTTGCATCTTGAACTCCAAAGCATGTTTATATATATATTTTAACGTATATGGATTAAGAACTCTGCACTGATTTTTCCATGTTTAGGTTGCATCTTGAATTGTGCATCAATTTTTATATGTTTATATATATATTTGAACGTATATGGATTAAGAATTCTTGAAGCATAGATACCCTTTCTTATATATCCAAAGCATGCATGAATTTATCATGTTTGCTGCATGGATGCTTATTACGAACTCCAGGCCTAATTAGTTAATAATAAGTGTTTTTCTTATTGCTTCACATTTAGTCTTAAATTTTCAAAAAAATAAAAGCTCTTTACTGGACGCCAAAGAATTTTACAAAATGAATGACATCGAGGTATCGTATTATTTCTAATAGGTGAGTGTAAACAAGCTAAAAGACGTGTCTTAGAAAGTTGTATTGTATGCAATAACGTAGACTTGGGATAAAGAGAATCTACATGGAATCCATTCATTTGCTGTTATGTACAATTGCTTGATTTAGTCACATATGGTGTGATTAAATACACGTTACTGGATATGGAAAAAAAATAATAATAATACACGTAACTGAAAAAGCACCTTAGAACTAAAGGAAGAACAGGACATCCTCAGGGAATCGGTAGCATGGTTTTTTTTTTTTTTGGAGAAAGGTAGCATGAGGTTATTATGGTATGATATTTATTATGGATTCCTATATATTTGATATATCTTACTTCTCTGAAATCTTGGTACCCCTTGGTCTTTGGTCAGTCTGAACGTGTCTATAATGCTGCATGGACAGAGGATATAAGGAGAGTGGTTGGCCATATTCATAGTCAACATCCAGAAGCCCCTCTGTTTATTGTTGGAACTAGTATTGGCGCAAACGTTCTGGTAATATTTACCTCTGTAAGCACTTAATATTCATGTTTTCTTGACTGCATTGGATTTATCCTGAAGCCAGGAGACGAAGAAAAGTAGGATAGAGGCTCAAATTTGCTCATAATTTTTTTTTGATTGCCAATTAGTTGAAGAATATCACAGGTTAGAAGCTGGAAAATTGTTTTGGGATCAATAGGAAAAGTTTTAATATGGAGTGTAAAAAATCTTTATTCCATCTTCTTATCTAACTTTCAGATTATTTCATAATCATGGTTATTAAGGCTTCATTTAGTGACGTTCTTGTTTTTCATTTATTATTTCTAGTTTCCAATGTTTGAGAAAGATAATTGTCTACCGTCAACTATGACAAATCAACATCGAAGAATTTATTGATGGGATCAACCGATGCTTAGTGATTTGGTCTTTGCTCGTTTGCGAGTACACCTTTTTGTTTTTGTTTTTGTTTTGAGATCTCATTGTTCCTTTAGGTGTTTTTGTTTTCTTGTTTTTGCTTCTCTTCTCCTTCTGTATAGTTTTCTCATTTTTCGTTTATCAATGAAATGTTTCTTATTTAAAAAAAAAAAAAATCCCAAATTATGTATAAATTTGGAAATAACAAAAGGTATAGAAAGCGTATTCTAGTTTCTTGGTTTTTTCTCATGTATAACAAAAAGGTAACGTTGAATATTCATTGTACATAGTTGGGAATTGATTCCTTAGAAGACGATGCACACGCTAGAATGCCTTTTTTCTTTACCAACATGATTGCTTTCTTCAGGTAAAATACCTTGGAGAGGATGGTGCTAATGTCCCTATTTGCGGCGCTGCTGCTATTTGCTCGCCTTGGGATCTTTTGGTTAGTATGCCAATTGTGTTCTGAATAACCATGTATGACTGGATTGATGTTTTAATTCATTATAGTTCTCTATGGAGTGAAGATTCTTCAACTTACAGCATGCGTTAAAGGTCATTTTCTTTTCCAATATAACCATCATGGAGTAAGCCTAATGATCAAAAGGGTTTTTGAAAACTAAGAGGTGACGAGTTCAATCGATGACCACCTACTTTATAATTAATTTTCTATGAGTTTCCTTGATATCTAAATGTTGTTGGATTAGGCGCTATGTCCGATGTGAATAGTCAAGGTGTACGTAAGCTGACCCAAATACTCACGGATATCAAAATAAAAAATCTAAATATTCTTACAGCAATTGAGTTATTTTGGTGGCATACTAGAAGTCTAGAAGTAGAACCCATCTTGTTTATTCTTCTAGTCATTTTCTGGGCTTTCATTTTACATCTTAATTACCTGAAAGCCCTTATTATCCTGAATTATTTACTTTCTTACCTTTTGCGAACTTCAAATTAGATCCATGTTTGTTTCCTCTAGTGGTGTTCGTTCATATTAGCATGTGTAGTGAGGCTGTTGAATGGATCTCAAGATCTGTTGATGGATATCCATTACAACTCTTTTCTGTAACTGACATGCGTCTCATTTTAGCAAAATCGAAACGCCCTCTGGAAACCTGTAACTCAATGCCAACACCCTTTTGGAGATTACAGTTTTTCCTTTTTAATCCGCAATGGGAGAAATTTTATAACTCGCCAGTCACCATTAGGTGTTCAGAGTTTTTACTCCTTTATTTCAATGAAGTTTGTTTCTCCACTCAAAAAAAGAAAAACTAACCATCTGGAAACTCGATGGGCTGATATTAATTTACTTGTTTCAATTGTTCAATTTATTTTATAGTCATGAGTCATGACTCAGTGTATGTGTGAAACTCGTCACAATGTCAGTGTCATGGTAAGACCCTAGCATCTAGTCTGTTTTTAATGGTCTAACACAATTCACATGCCGTTCCCTTCTGTAGATATGTGACAGGTTCATTAATCGCAGGCTTGTTCAGAGTTTTTATAATAAAGCTTTGGCTTACGGCTTACAAGGTTTTGCATTATTGTACGTCTAAAGTATTTATGACTTCTATATGATTTTTTTTGTATCCATTGACATAGTGATGATGGCTAAATTATATTTCCTGCAGGCATCAATCCAACTTGTCTCGACTTACCGAGTGGGAATCCATTAAGAAGGTCCTTGACTCTTTACATGTTCTTTAGCATAGAAATATTTTTAAGTCGAGGATTTGGAACTTTTCGAGCTCTGATATGATCATCTTCTGATGGATACCCTTGTTGATGTCTCAACATAAGCTCACCAGTTAAAATTTATCTAGAATTTATGCACCACCAAGTTTTTCGATCTTGTTATCTATTATGCAAGGGGTAAATTTTCTTTTATCAATTTTTCTTCTTGTTTCATGGCAGTCACGTTCGGTTCGTGATTTTGACAACCATGCCACACGCGTCCTTGGAAATTTTGAGGTAGAACAAGCCTTCTTACTATGAATACTTATTTTGGCAGGATAAATTTAAATAACAATTTTAGAAGAAAAAAAAAAAGGAAACAGGTTTGAAGATGACTTTTTAACAGCTTTCAATGTATAAAACAGAAAATAGAAATATAATATTCAGGGTTTTTTTTAATAACGGTTCATATATGAACAAACTATTTAGGTATAATTTGACTCTAGTGTTTTTATTTTTTGAGTTCGCCAAAACTTTTTTGGGGTTCGGGATTTGAACTTACGATCTCTTGGTCGAGAATACATGTCATTACATGGCAATAAACCCCTTGTGTTTTCATATCTTTGCAAATGCTAAAACATGTTTCCTTTCCCAGACCGTGGATGCATATTACAGGCACGCTACTAGTTCTGCCTACGTGGGAAATGTAGCAGTGCCACTTCTATGTATCAGTGCTTTGGATGATCCGTTGTGCACAAAAGAAGCCATTCCATTGGACGAGTGTAGGTAGGACTTATTATACACTTGTTTTTTTTTTTTTTTTACATTAATGCTATTCTATTTCACCCTCTTTTTCTCTTGCCCTTATCTGACGTTAGATTTTTTTTTTCATAACATTTTCCGAACTTCCCATGTCCCGCTTGTTCTTTGCCAAATAGCCCGTATGAACAGTTTCTTATTTCTTTTCGGTTACCTACTAATTGACTATTAATATATTGCGCCGTGCGATGGTTTAGTGAAGAAAATGGTCTTAAATTTTGTTTTTGCTAAAATAAATGCAAAATTTTAGAAGTACTCAACAGCTATAACGGCTGTTTTGGTACAATACTTTCCTTATTTCATTTAATCTTATTTGATTTATGGTACAATGCTTAACACTTATTTTTGGATAAGAAACATTTCATTGATTCATGAAATAAAATATAGAGCTACATATAGGACTAGAGATCAAATAAGTGATCTCCAGTAATTAAGTAATGTTTCATAGCTATAAGAATTAAAAAGAGGATTAATTTTACACCAAGATATAACATGAAAAGTAATGGTGTCAAAAAAACTGTGAAACGGAGAGCATATATCCTTGAAAGTTCTTCTGTTTCTCTCTAACCACAGGTTCCAGCAAAATGCTCTAATAAAATGTTCCCATAACAATTTCTTTTCCTTCTTGAATGGATGACCCACAAGAGCAGTAGATAATATAATCTGAGGATCGCAATGGAGAGTAATCTGAGGATCGCAGTAGATAATATA
Organism: Sicyos baderoa; assembly: GCA_037832685.1. Classification (NCBI taxonomy): domain Eukaryota; kingdom Viridiplantae; phylum Streptophyta; class Magnoliopsida; order Cucurbitales; family Cucurbitaceae; genus Sicyos; species Sicyos baderoa. The sequence continues at coordinate 5,100,106 of JBBMEF010000002.1, read as the reverse complement.
AGCAAAATGCTTAACACTTATTTGATTTGTGGGTTCAAAAATTTGTACAAAGTTGTTGAAAGGATTAGTGACACGTTAGTTTCATTATTTGGTGGTAATTCAGTTCAACACAACAGTCACAGGTTTGATTCCGAAAATTGGTATTTGACTCTAAAAAGTTTAACAAGTGGTTACCTATTGGAAAGGAAATGACTTTGTAGAAATTGAAACGCATAACCAACCTCCTTCTCTGATACCAAATTGTCACAAGTTCCAAAAATTTAATGTAATAGGTTATGGAATTTTTATCTTATATCAACCTTTTAACCACTGAAACTGTACGAAAAGTATTTTTAAAACAATCTCTTATTCCAATTTTTGTTTTCAGAACGGTTTAAAATTTGTGATTTATTTTACTAGTCGTTCACCAAAAGATAATTATTTTTGAATTATTCACCAAGCTTGGATTTGGTTTTTTGGATGGATATCGATTTCATTTTTTTTCTTTTGAAAATATATCATTTGTCAGAAATTGAGAATACACTAAGGAAAAAAAAAAGTTTCCGATTCTATAAATTTATTGTTTCTTCGCCTTTATAGCAGCATAGGTAAAGTTCATTGCTATGTGACTTGCCTAATCCTATCTCTTTTGAAGTTTGGTTAACCCTGAAAATTCGATTATTTGCAGGGAAAACAGAAATGTTGTTCTGGCAACGACACCACATGGAGGACACCTAGCTTTCTATGAAGGAATGACTGCCAGCAGCCTGTGGTAATATATATGTGCTCCCATCTGTAAACAGCTCTTGGAAATAGGAATGTTGTGCAATTCTCCAAACATAATGATAGTAGTATTGCAGTAGTAGAGACTAGAGAGGGAAGCAGGTTAATTTAGGTCCCGATTTATAACTATTTTGTTTTTAGTTTTTTGTTTTTGAAATTTAAGCCTACAACAATTATATTATCAATATATTTTTTCTTACCTGGTTGTCTACATCTAACCTATATTTTTGGAAACAAAAAAAAGTAGTTTCGAAAAACTTGTTTTTGTTTTTAAAATTTGGTTAGCATTCACATACTTTTTTAAGGAAAGATGGAAACATTGTAGGAAAGATGGAACACATTATAAAAATTTTAGGTAAAAATAAGCTTAAATTTCAAAAACTAAATGATTATCAAACGAGGCCTTAATGTGTGATAAAGTTTGTTATGCTCAAACAAGTCAAGGCACTTGTTTTTGTATAAAATTGTAAGAAAAAAGTGAATTACTGATTACATAGAAGTCTGACTAGATCTTATCTTGCAGCTCAACTTTCTAGCAAATTTGGAATTAAGGTCATATAATTGTGATTAATCATGTCAAATCATATACTGTAGGTGGGCAAGAGCTGTTGATGAATTCCTTGGCGTCCTGCATTCCAGCCCATACATTAGCGTAATAAAGCAGGTACAGTATTATGACCATTAAAAAATTGAGATTTTTCATGAATAATAAAAAACGGAAAGAAATTCTATAGATGTCAAAATTTTAGAAAAAATATTTAAATATAGCAAAAACTGTGAACAAACATTCCACTCACTTCTTACTAAAATTGATCGAAAACAATAAAAATTGAAATACTTTGTTGTGTATGAAATATTTTTTGCCAAATTAAAATAGGAATCTAGAATTTGCTACATACAACAAATTCCCTTCAAAATTGTAGCATTTATCGCTTTGGCACATTGAAAAATAATTCACGAATCATGAATGACCCAAATTGTCCAATCTATAATAAGGAGATCCCTAACATTGGAAAGGATGCTGGGTTTTATAAATTATACCTCACGAAAGAAGGATACTTGGAAACCATTGGTGGTCAAAGAAGACCTTAGAATCTAAGAGGTTATAGGTTCAATTCATGATAATCATCTACCTAAGAATTAATTTCCTGTCAGTTTCCTTGGCAGCCAAAAGTTATAGGGTCACTGGGTCAGGTAGTCTTTCTCATGAGAATAGTTGAGGAAATTATTATATCCAAGCTACCTTGCTGCCATATCCCTTGGACAATCATCATTCCTTACCAATTTAACAATGGGTTGGCCTCTGAGATCACCTAAGAGAATCTATAGGAATGAAAACACTTGCATCTTTCCGCCTATACTTATCTACTAATAACACTTGTTCAGCATGTGCACTTTTGCATCAAGATTTTGGAATTTTATCAGAGATGCTTTTAATTAGCCAATCACCTTACAACCAGATCCAAACTCACTATTAACTAGTACACTTTTGGGCCACCCATTTAAGAAGGAGAAGAAAATCTTGTGGGAGCACTTTATTAGAGCATTTTGCTGGAACATTTGGCTTGAGAAAAATATGAGGATCTTTAAAGGAAAAGGATCCACTTATGAGATTTTTTTGGACACCATTCCTATTAATGTTATATCTTGGTGTAAACTTAATCCGTTATTTTCATCTTATTGTTTTGAAACACTAATTAATTACTGGAGATCGTTTATGTGATCACCTATAATCTATATCTATATTTTGTAATTTCATAATCAATGAAATTGTTTCTTATCCAAAAAATAAGACCCACAATGCCAGATTTTCCAATTCTTTCTGCTCTGTTCCTAACATAAGCCAAGCGTATTGGTTGGCTAGGAATTCATTTCAAAACACCTGGTGTATGTATAATGCCAATTTTCAAATGAAAGTTGACCAACAATGATAAGAACCAAATATATATTATAATATAAAGATAATAAAGATACTAGATAACCCAAGTGTTCGAGGTATTTGGACCCTCCCAATCTTAAGATCATTCTCAAGCCTAGATACTCTCTATCTCAATACTTTTCAATATGACCTTACCTCCTTTTTTTCTCTTATTTATAGTATAATATGATTATCCTACTCCTAATAGGATTGATGATTGAAATTGACACCCTTGATAGTAAGGAAGAAATGGCTCCCTTAACTGAGATTGAAATGAAGAGAAGATTAGAGGCAAAAGCAGAGATTATGGATCAGATTTCTAGAGAAGAAACTCTCTGGAGGCAAAGATGCAAGGCACAATGGCTTGCTCTTGGAGATGAAAACTCATCCTTCTTCCATAGAAGTGTTGCGGCTAATAGACGAAGGAATACGATTATTGAAATTACAGCCCGTGACGGTAGAAGTTTGGTTGTTGACAGAGACATTGAAGCTGAATTCCTGGACTTCTTTGGATCTCTCTACTCAAAGAAGCTCAACAGGATTAATCTCCCTGATATTGAGGATTGGAGCCCCATAAACGAGTTACAGAGAACCAATCTCGAATTGCCCTTTACAGAGGATGAGATTCATAAAGCAGTAATGGAATTGGGGATCAATAAAACGCCTGGACCTGATGGATTCACCGCTGAATTTTTTAGAAAATCTTGGAACACTATCAAGGATGATATCAAGATGGTGTTCAATGATTTTTTTCAAAATGGAATCATTAACGCTAGTCTGAATGAGACTTATATTTGCCTCATCCCTAAGAAGACCATTGCTCGTACTGTTGCTGATTATCGACCTATTAGTCTCACTACATGTCTTTACAAGGTGATTGCTCGTGTATTATCTGAAAGACTTAAGGCTGTGCTACCTTATACTGTATCTCAATATCAATCTGCATTTGTGGCTAATAGACAAATCCTCGACACTATTTTGATGGCCAATGAACTTATTGAAGACTGGCAAAGGAAAAAAAGAGAAGGCATCGTCATCAAGCTGGATATTGAGAAAGCCTTTGATATGGTTGATTGGGATTTTCTTGACACTATCTTAGTTAAAAAGGGATTTGGTGACAAATGGAGGAAGTGGATTAGGGGCTGTTTATCATCTGCAAACTTCTCCATAATCATTAATGGAAAGCCTAGAGGAAAGATCAAAGCAACTAGAGGCCTCAGACAAGGGGATCCGCTGTCTCCTTTTTTGTTTGTTTTGATTACTGATTGTTTGAGCCGTCAGCTTAAGATGGCTGAGGAAAAAGGGCTTATTGAGGGTTTCACCATACACAGTGGCAACAGAAATCTGTCTTGCACTCATCTATTGTTTGCTGATGACACCCTTCTATTCTCGTCTGCAAAAACCGATTCTTTGGTAAATTTGATTGCCACTGTCAAAGCTTTTGAAGAGGCCTCTGGTATGAATATCAATTGTGCTAAAACTGAATTTCTCACAATCAATATTGACACTGACGAAACTAAGAGACTTGCGGCTCCCTTTGGATTTAAGATCGAACAGTGGCCAACGACTTATTTGGGCCTCCCTCTCAACGGTAATTCTAGATCGAATTTTTTCTGGAATCCAGTTCTTGAGAAAATTGAAAATCGCCTCCAGAATTGGGGATCGACACATGTATCCAAAGGGGGGAGACTGACTCTTATTCAAGCTACTCTTAACAATCTGCCTATTTATTATCTGTCTCTTTTTCTGGCACCGATTAAAATCACTAAGGCTATTGAGAAATTATTCCGAAATTACTTATGGAGGGGAAAAGAAGGGGGTAAATCTAGCCATCTTATTAGATGGGACACTGTTAAACTACCTATCGAAGAAGGTGGCCTCGGTATTATTGATATTCACAAAAAGAATATATCCCTACTGGCTAAATGGCATTGGAGATTTTCTAAGGAAAAAGATGCCCTCTGGAGAAATTGTATTGATATTAAATATGGTCCATCTCTTCACCCCCTCAAGGCCGGCATTAAAGGTATTAGATTGACCAAAGGTCCCTGGAAATTCATTGACAGGTGGAAGCACTTGATATTCTCTAACATAAAGAATATTATTGGATCTG
>JBBMEF010000002.1:5065007-5087317 GCA_037832685.1 Sicyos baderoa | reverse complement strand
GTGCTGCCAGGGCCAATTGATTTAGTGCTGCCAGGGCCAATTGATTTAGTGCTGCCAGGGCCAATTGATTTAGTGCTGCCAGGGCCAATTGATTTAGTGCTACCAGGGCCAATTGGATTTGTGCTGCCAGGGCCAATTTGGGAATACTTGTCAGGGCCAATTTGGGAATAAAGGTCAGGGCCAATTTGGGAATAAAGGTCAGGACCAATTTGGGAATAAAGGTAAGGGCCAATTTGGGAATCTGAACAGGACCAATTTGGAAATGCTGGACAATTGAGAATGAGAAGATGATTTTCTCCTTAAAAGAGTTTGGTTGAAAATCTATGAATCTAAATATGATGTTTATATTTTCTAGGTTTTGAGGTGAGAAAAAGGAAATAGAGGTTTAAGGACAAACTTTTTTCTTTTTTTTTTCTCCTTCTTAGAGAGGAAGAAGATGGTGTAGGGAAAAGTTTTTAGAAAAAGAGCAAGAAGTGATGGAGAACAAAGTGAATGAGGAGAAGAGAAAAGGTTTATGGTTTACCCGGATTGAAAGCAAATAGTGAGAAAGCTCTCAACTTGTTTAAACCCTCAACTCCCATGAGTTGGTACTCAAAAAAAAAAAAACTTAAAAGCACAGTTTCTTACCCCAAGAAAAAGGTTTGCAATGAAATATAAACAAGATGGGTGGATGGATAGATATCATCCTTCCAAATGTAGCCCCAACACTTTTCCGCGAGGAAACAAAATTAGTAATCGGTAATTAGTATGTATCCACAAAATGAAACTGTCTTCAAACTTAGGCTTCGATGATAACGCCTTTCCCTTTCTTTGCCGCCGCCTTCTTCCGAAGTTCTTAATCCTCCGGGCCAGAATCAGAATCAACATGGTATCCCGAACAGAAGAGAGTACCACCCCCATTGTGGGAGAGCTCGAACTCCTTCTCAAAGACGAGATCGAGGGATAGTTGGGGGAACCTCCTAGGGGAGAGAATTCCCAAAACATGCTTCTTTTCCTGACCAATCTTCAAAAAGATGGTTACCATTTCCTTTGATGTGAGCATGTCCACCTGACCTAAGGTAACCTGTGACAAATGAAGATACTTATTGGAACCCGACGGCAATTCCAGTAACGAATCGTCGAATCCAACGTCTTGTACTGTGCAATGGAGTTTTGGGGATCTAAAATCAAGTCAGGTCGTTCCCTGGTGGTGAAGCCGGGTTCCAATAAGTATCTTCATTTGTCACAGGTTACCTCAGGTCAGGTGGACAGGCTCACATCAAAGGAAATGGTGACCGTCTTTTTGAAGATTGGTCAGGAAAAGAAGCATGTTTTGGGAATTCTCTCCCCTAGGAGGTTCCCCCAACTATCCCTCGATCTCGTCTTTGAGAAGGAGTTCGAGCTCTCCCACAATGGGGGTGGTACTCTCTTCTGTTCGAGATACCATGTTGATTATGATTCTAGCCCGGAGGATGAAGAACTTCGGAAGAAGAAGGCAGCAAAGAAAGGGAAAGGCGTTATCTTCGAAGCCTAAGTTTGAAGACAGTTTCATTTTGTGGATACATACTTATTACTAATTTGGTTTCCTCGCGGAAAAGTGTTGGGGCTACATTTAGAAGGATGATATCCACCCATCTTGTTTATATTTCATTGCAAACCTTTTTCTTGAGTAAGAAACTGTGCTTTAAGGACTTTTTTTTTAGTACCAACTCAGTGGAGTTGAGGGTTTAAACAAGTTGAGAGCTTTCTCACTATTTGCTTTCAAAAAAAAAAAATGAAGGGGAAAAGAGAAAATGTTTACAGTTTACTCGGATCGAAATGGAAAAATTTGAGGCTCTGATACCATGTTGAAAGATGGAAATTCAAATTCTCTAAATTCTTCATTTAATAATGAACCCAACAATGAGTTTATATAAAGTACAAGAAATGACCTAATTATAAAAGGAAAATATAATATCTAATCATAAATGGAAAAGATGACCTAATATTAAAAGGAAAGGATAATACCTAATCATAAAAGGTAAAAATATAAAATAATATTTAATCTAATCCTAAAAGATAAAAATATTATTTTACTAAAATTAACATAAACCAACAATTTTAATCGGACACAATATTGTTATACTTAAAACTGTTTTGTTAGTCTTTGTCTGTCAAGAATTAGATATAGTATTATCTTCTAAAAAAAAAGAAAGAATTAGATATAGTATTGAAATGATCCTTTTTCTAGTTCAACATCAACGGGAGGTAAATGGTTTTGAATCCATGATCTCTTGGTCATGGAAACACTCAAACACCCTTACGTCGATCGAGCTTTTACTCTTATTGACAGTATTGTAATGATGTTTTAGCATGTCAGCCAAGTTTTTTTCAATATAGACCGTGGTCCTTTTCTATGGGAAGAGTTGAATTTTGAGTTTTTTTTTTTTTGTAATTAAATTTGAGTTTTTTTATTTAATGTTTAAGTTTCTTTAGATTTAACTTTATTTAAGTTTTCTTAAGTTTCTTTTCTAAAACTTTATAAGTTATTGATATTAATTAGGTTCAACTTTTGTATCTAGGATAGACGTAAGAAAATTGTGAGATCACACTTTACTACAATTGTGAAACCACATTTTAGTACACCATATTTCATTATACAATTTTGTAGCACGTTTTGTAGCACCAATTTCCTTCATTTCAAAAGAAGCATATTCATTTATCGTTTCACTCTCTCATTTTCTTTCTTTGTTCAATTATTGTTTCACTCTCTCATTTTCTTTCTTTGTTCAACAAACATTGAGACTTTAATTTGATTTTTGCTTCGGCAACATTCATTTTATCTTTCATTTTTTTCCCAACAAAGAGTAATTCAAACTTGAAATATTGACACTTGTTCATAAAAAATTAATAAAAAGGTTGCTATTCCCGGGGGCTGTCCCAGGCTTTTCAGAATCATCCATGCTCCAGTACTTTTTCGTCACTTCGCATCTGATAGAAGGCACATGAAAGATTCCAACGGAAATTGGATCGCAAAACCTCCCGACTATGAAGCCATTGTTGCTGAAGGTAAAATACCAGCTCTCTATGTGTAATCAATCTAATCTGTTCTTGTTAGCGTATTTTGTTTCCCTATCCTTAGGAAATAGTCTTCTTGGGGTCTCAAATGCTGTGCTCATGTACACCATCAATGCAATGTTTGTTTTGATGATGGCCTGGTTGGTGACTGCTTTTGAAATTGTTTGGTAATGTACTGCAATTGAATAACTTGAACTCTGGCCATATGATAACCATTTGGTTTTTTGTTTTTTAGTTTTTGAAATTTAAGCTTGCTCTCACTCATTCAATACACAGGGTTTTATCTTCCATTTTTTTTTGATATCTGTGACTTTCTGGGCCAGCTTTTGCGCACCTCGACTAATGTCACGAGACATAACGCCTGACCCTACACATTTGGATGCCAAGGAAACTCGTAGGAAATTAATTTTTAAGTAGGTGGCGGTGGCCACCATGGATTGAACTCATCACCTTATGCACCCCAAGACCCTCTTTGACCAATTGAGCCACTCCATGATGGTTGTTTTATCTTCCCTTAAGGAAGTATTTAAATCCTAACCAAATTCAAAAATCAAAACAAGTTTTTGGAAGCTACTATTTTAGTTTTCAATTTTTGGTTTGATTTTTTTAAACCTGGGTAAAATGTAGATATCAAACTAAGGAAAACCATAGGTTGGAGTAGTTGTCGTAGTCTTAATTTTCAAAAAACAAAAAATAAAATGGTTATCAAGCATGACCTAAATTGTTGATGACCGTTTCTGCCAATTTACATGCTGACCTAAAAGACCCTAAACCCTAAAAAAAATGAGAACATTGAGATTAGTGGGTTTATTTTAAACCGTCTTAGTTTCTGAGATGCTTCACCAATCAAAAGGAATTGGCTAGGCGGGCTAAGAATGGATTGACTATTGCTTGATTTATATTGTCAAGAATTCATCATCATAAGGACAACTTGGGAAAGATTTGCTCATGTTTGAAGTTGCAATATCGGTAAAGAGTGATGCAAAAGTACCGATTCCTCACGACATTCTTGCTCACATCACTTACATAGCAACCTTCATGTGCACTTTGACCTTGCCTCTATTAGGAAAGCCTTACCTCTAAAGTCTCTTCTATTCGTCTTATCTAAATGAATTGGATTGAAGACTAGCCTTCCTACCAGAATCCTAGTGAGTTGTTTGGATGAGTAGTTGCATAGGAGTTATTTTGAGTTAGAAACTATAGTTGTAGTAATAACTCGTTTTGATGTGGATTATTGTAAAGGAGTTGCAGCCAATGAATGTGGATTTTGTAGAGGGTGCAAAAATTGCAGAAATTAGTGGTTTTGGAATGAGAAGTTATTTTGAGTGATTAGAATTGAATAGTTATTTTTAGTAGTCGTAAATGTTCATTTGTAATTCCTCTACAAAATCAAAAATCAAACACCCATAGGAGTTCTTATAACTAGAAAGCTTACTACTGATTTGAATGCTAACTGCAGCTATGTCGTCTAACTTTTCTGTTAATGATGACCTGTTTCCGCTTGTTCATAATTCAAGGTGCGTTACTTTTTGGTTTCCATTCTTGGAGAAGTTTCAATAGTGTTTGTCCTGTTAGAAAAATGTGAAGTTATGCGTAATGTGAATATTATTCATAACATGGTACCGGAGTAGGAGGTTATGAGTTTAAATCTCTACCGAGTCATTTCATCCTCAATTATAATTGATTTTCACTTGATGGATATTCTCAAAATTTTCAAGTCCACAAGTGAAGGGGAGTGTTTGTTAATATAATTAAATTTACCTTAACCCATCAACGTAAATTTTTGAGTCAATTGTTGATTTATCCACAAGGATAAGCATTTATCCAACTTGTGTTAACTAAGATGCATATCCCTTTTTGGTCTCCGTGATTGGTGCGAAAAGATCTCGAGGGATTTCTTATACACTTAATTTGTTGGGAGGTGGTTTTGCCACCCTTACCCTTATCCAAGCTGAAGAAAAGACAATTGATCGAATTCATTTTTAACTTTTGAAAATTAAAATGTAATTACATAGACTATTTATTGAATGACTTTTAGTTGTTTTAAACACAAGGTTGATGATATTCTTCTTTCATTGTTTCTTCATATGTTGTCTTGGGTATCAGATGGAACTGTTCACAACCTCAATGAGTACATGGAAATCAAGGCGGCTGATGTACATACAAACAGCAACATTGATGTGAAAGATGAAATTTTTTCTCGAAAACTCGGATTGGTAGCAAATGATCTAGAGGAGTTTTTCTCTCAAATTCCTTAAAACAAATGTGAAAAAGATCTGGTATGTTATAAACTTTATGCTTTCCTTACATACTTGAAAATCTGAAGATTACATGAAAGTTGGGTGAGGTATTTTGTAGTCCTTTTTTGTGTACCTACTCATACTGACTGAGGATGGATTATTGTGCTAGATTGTTCATGAAATCTTTCTCTTCTACATATCAACATCAAGATCTTGGCTTCAATTGCTACACCCTCTACAGAAGCTCGTGCCCGATCGTGAAACTGCTTATCGAACGCCCTAACAACCCGTTCTTATGACCCAAGTCATGTAACAGTGAGATTTCTTCACCTTTTTCCTCTGGTTCTTTAGAAAGATTATATCGTTGATACATGTTCAGCATTTTTTTTCTTGTTTAAATGGACATTATAGTGGAAATTATTATTTAGTTGATCTCAGGTTAGACTGCATACTTGTTTGCAGGATCTTATTAGGGAATTATACAGCATGTTTTTTAAAACTTATATTTCAAAATTAAACCGATTAGAAAACATTTTTTTAAGTGGGAAATTGTTCGGTGTGCTCCTGCACGAGAAAATGGTCGCTGACGTGTTAACTTGGTTGATTGGTTGTAATTCAATTTAACTTCATGGTCACGAGTTCGATTCTGAAAATTAGTTTTTCAGTCTCATCTCATTTGAGAATAATAGTACCTTCTATATAAGGTTTGTAGTTTTCTCTCTGATTTAAACTAAAAAATAAAGTTCAAAATGATATATTATATATATATATATAAAAGTATTTGCAAATATGACAATTTTTATAATCTTTTTTTAAATCTTGAGCTCACTATTTTTCTTTGTACTTATATGTGTCATTGTTCAATCAGTAACCTTGATTGAAGTCTATAAATCAATTAATGACACAAAATGAAGGTAGTGTAATAGAAGTTTAAAGTTTTGCTAATTGTACTTGAATAGGGAAATTATAGTTCAAGAATATATATCCCAAATCAATGAAAATTTCAATGTCATTGATTGAATTCTTACCCATAGAAGAGTATTTTTGTAGTTTCACAAAGGTCATCTACCTTTTTGCCATATGTTCAAATATATATATATATATATATATAGTTTCTATTTTTAAAATTTGTTTAAATTGTTACCTTTTTTTTAGTATTACAACCGGTATGAATCTTTAGTTTTAGTATATTCTAGAAGACCATAAATTTGTTAATCTTATGTATAAATATTGGACTATTCTAGATTTATAATCTATGTACCCTTAGGTCTTTTTTTTTTAGTGATACCCTTAGGTCCTTTTTAGTGTCTTTTATTGCACAAAAGTTGTTATTATGTAAAAAATAACAATATTATACAACTAATTCTAATAATGTAAAATTGCGTTTAAAAATACATTATTGAAAGAACAAATATCAAAATGAAAATTTTGACAGCTTGCAACCTATGAACAACTTGCTCTTGCCAACAAAAAGTAGTTGTTGAGCGACATTAATATACACTTGTTGACCATCAGATCATGAGTTTGAATCCTTCCATCCTCCATTAAGACATCAAATTCAAAACTAAAATAATATGTAGTAAATAATAAATTTTAGCATCCTTGAGAACTTTTTGTAAATATTTCATACCTAGCAAAATATTTTTTAATTGTCTTCAATTAATTTAATTTGATTGAAGATCAACCATAACACAAGTGATCAATTTTGTGGTCATCAATTTAACTAAATTGAATTAGTTGTTTTTTTGCCATATTTAATTTTTTTCTAAACTTTTGATATAGATTATTGTTTTTCCTTTTTTATTATTCATGATTTTTTTTTAGAGGGTGTTTGGATGAGTAATTACAATGAGTGATTAGAAATTGTAATTCATTTGGATATAGATTTTTATAGAGTTAAAGCAATAACTTATTTGAATGCAAATGTTGTAGAATCAGGCGGTATGTCTTGTGACATTAGTCGAGGTGCACGAAAATTGGCTCGATGAGTCACGGAAATGTATATAATAAAAAAATAAGAAAAGAGTAGATTTTTGTAAACAAGTAATAACTCATTTGAACGTAGTTTCTTATAAAAGGGTGCAGGAATCCCAACCTCGTGGACATCTCTAACCCCAATCCTAAAATCTCTAGCTCCCCTCTTTCATTTAACCTGCTACACAACCTGTTTTGTGCCCATCTTTCTCTGGTTTCTTAGACAATTGACATCCAACTCTTCAATCACCAACAATATCAATCACAAACCCATTCGTACACCAAAATCCTTAAAGAAATTTAAAACCTCAATCATATTCATACCCCATGGCGGATAGGCAAATCAATCCGAGGAAGAACGAAAACGTCAAACCTGTAAACTCAAATCACTCGACAAGATCACAAAAAAATTAGGGCAAAATGAAGGAACAAACAAACAAAATGAAAGAATCGGAAGAATCAATCAGAGAAATGTCGAAGATAAAGGCGAAAGGAAGAAGAACGAAAACGGTGGCGAGGCAAGTGTAGAAGGTGATGACTTTTTTGTACAGGAAGAACAAGGATTGAGGTTGTTGACGATATAATGGAGATGAATGTTGTTATCTATAATCGCTGGCTGTTAGAATGAGCTGTTAGATGGGATGTGCAACACCTGCAAACAAACGGGCTGTTAGTAATAGCCCATTTCTTACAACTCCTTGCAAAAGCACAAATGAACATTGAAAATGCCATTTCAAGGCACCAAATCTCTCTCGTAAAACAAAAATAGAAACAAGACAAAATCCTTAAAGAACAGTACAATAATAAGTCCACGAGAAGACAAATGACACACAAAAACTTATTGGCGAGTCTTATTCAACATGATTTATACATAAATAACTCATGGTGGATCTACTGGAGGAAGGTACTCTTTTCCATGGTGTCACAACAAACAGCATAGAACTCGCTCGATATACCATCTTGTCTCGTGCATTACATGACTAGAGTTATCACTATAGCCCGAGTTCTTTGAGAAGTTGATTCCATCTCGGAGTTTCTTCGTCGAAAATGTACGTCAGCGGAGATACTAGAACCCCACTTCCTCCAATCTGCACCAATTGGTTCCATGTGAGAAACTAACTATACATGGTTTTTTCACGAGTATGACAAACTAGTAGATAAGAGAAGAATTTTGGTGCACTCCAGGTAGCACCCCCACCATGATATCACTCATGTGGCACCTTTAGTGTCATACATCTCATCTTTTTTTTCTTACTTTATATTTGTTGAATTGTGTTAAATTTCCAACCAACCCAAAAGCTTAAGCTAGTAGATTGGGGTAAATTTAATTATGTCAACTAATACTCCCCCTCACTTGTGGGCTTAGAAATTTGAAAAATACCCTACAAGTGGAATTTAATTTTAGTTGGGGAGGAAACGACTTGGCAGAGATTCGAACTCATGACCTCCTACTCTGATACCATGTTGAATTGTGTTAATTCACCAATCAACCCAAAAGAAAAAAAGAAAAAAAAAATATGTGGCTCCAAATGAATGACATCATGGTGGGGTGCACCTAAATTCTCCTCGGTAGATAATATCATTGAAGGGATGATAATGGCTTACTGCTCTCAGTTGCTGAACCGACTTGTAGAGGAAGTTCTTGGGGACACAAATGACAATGGCATAGTAATCAGCTACTACCTTCCCATCACGTTTGCAGAACACTGGACTAATAGTGGGGCCCTGTATAATATTATCAATCAAAATGTAACTAACATAAAAAAATAAAAAAATAAATGTACACAGTTTCTATACAATTATTCTTTTTCCCACCTGCAACCCAGACAATGATGGTTGACTTAAAACACGCTCTGCCACTTCTTGTGCACTATTTCCTCTTATATTTGCAGTCACCTGCAAAAGGAAAAAAGAGTACTGATCACGATTGGTTGATATGATCAAATTTACTCCACCCTATCAATTTAAGCTTTTGGATTGATTGGTGACTTAACATAATTCAACTCTCACCGTGAACTGACCAACAGCCTTGAGATGTGCCTCCAGTCTTTCAAGAATCTCATGGGTTATGTGTAAGGCACCTTTCCTTTGAATCAAGGACTTCCGGCTAGCAAGAAGAACAGCCTATAAAACATTATCTTTGTGGTAAGAAAGCATCTGAAATAGAGAAAACTTATAAACAACTACATATGGCAAGCTTCTCAAAGAAACTCAGTTTGACGAAACCAATCGAGAAGTTCACCTGGCTTTCCAAAACAACTCCACCTTCAATTTCTTTCAAATTGTTTTCTCTCAGCGTGATCCCGCTACTTACAAGGTCCAAAATAGCATCAGCTATTCCCATCTGCATTTCAAACGCGAAAAAATAGTTCTGTAAGTATAGAAGAGAGTACTGCTGGGGGCCTAAGGCAGTGAAGGTTGTCCAGATTACTATCTCTTCTTCACCTCTATATGATCTGAAAAGTCCTATCAGGGAATCAGCAGTATCTATCTTTGTATCAGACATCTTGATTCTTACCACAATTTTTTTTTTTTTTTTTTGGATAAGAAACAATTTCACTAATAATTATGAAATTACAAAAAGAAGATAAAATTCAATTTTAAAAGAGATCTCCAGACTCCAACTATTAATTAGCATGTCATGACTAAAAGCATAAAATAGTGGAGAAATTTTACACCACGACACCACCACGTATGTAATGTTATCAATGAATCTGCTGTATGAGGAGAATCTGTCGTTGAAGGTTTGGTGGTTTCTTTCTAACCATACACTCCAACAAAAAGCCTTTAATGAAATGCTACCATAGAATTTTCTTCTTCTCCTTGAACGGGTGGGCAGTTGAGGTGGACATGAGTAGTGTGTGAATATCCCCTGGTATCACAAAGCACCATGTAAAAGCTCTTCTAATGTAGTTCCAGAAGGATTGTGCAAAGGAGCATGTGATGAAAATGTGAGATTGAGTATCCAGTTCTCTTGAATCAACCTTTTTGGAAAGCGAGATTTCTGAGGCTATTAAGAATCTTGGCATCAACAAAACACCGGGGCCCGATGGTTTCATAGTCAAATTCTACAAAAAGTCATGGAACCCTTAAATCTGACATATTGAGAGTGTTCGAAGAGTTTTTTAAGAATGGGATTGTTAACGCAAGCCTCAATGAAACGTACATTTGCCTTATTCCTAAGAAGGTTGATGCCAAAAGTGTGAACAATTATAGGCCAATAAGGCTTAAAAAAATAAAATAAAAAATAATAATAATAATAATAAAAATAAGGCTTATATCTTGCATTTACAAATTCCTAGCAAGAGTGTTATCACAAAGATTGAAAAAGATCCTGCCATCCACTATTTCTGAACAACAAGCAGCCTTTGTCGAGGGAAGGAATATATTGGACGCCATCCTTACTGCTAACGAGGCCATTGATGAATGGAAAAGAAAGAACAGACAAGGAATCATCATCAAGTTTGACATTGAAAAGGCTTTAACCTTTTGATACCGTTAGTTGTCGCTGCCCCGACATCTCATCAAGCCGAGCTTCTTCATCAATTAACACTGGAGGGACGTTGCTCTGTTTCTTGGTCGTCGGCGACTCTGTTAGAGTTTCCTTATTCTTCATAATCAATCCAAATTCTGCTGACACAAAGGAGTCCTCTGTTTCGTTGGGTCACACCATTCTTGTGTCGACGAGATCACACCATTCTTGTGTCGACGAGAAAACTGTTGTGGAGTCCTTGTAAAATAGAGGCTCTTTTTTTTGGCATGTAAACGAGTTGCACTTTCTTTCTCTTCTTCTTCCTATCCACGACTGTCCACATCGTCTTTCCTATACGTTCAGTATCAGTAATGAAGCCGAGAGTGGGCTTGTTCGTTTTATCGCCTGTGTGAGGTTGAGAGGGAATCTTCCTCTGTTTTTTTTGCAATTATGTTTGAGAGGACGCTACCACATTATAGTCCAAGGAAGCCTTATGCCCAGGTAAGGACAACCTTATAAGAGGCGGGTTGTATCTCCTTTGTATTAACTCCACGATGGGGGTTGTTGATAATAAATCCCGGCCGAGTGTGCTCCACAACATTATTCTCTGTATCAAGGGGCTTTTGAGTAGGTAAGGATAAATTAATGCTCTTTTTTGGACTTTGTGGAGATGGAGACCCTTGAAGCAATGTATAAAAGGAGAACCAACTCATTCTCTTTTTTGAAACAAGGGTAACCACGCCCGTCCCTATGCCAGACACCGGAGACATCGAAGGAGCAATGTCACATGTGAGTCTCGGAGAACCAAATCATTCTCTCTGCTCCAATAGAGATAACCAACTTGTTCATGGTCCCATTATTATTCTGCTTAGTGAGTGAGCTCTGGCATGTAGCCTTTCTTGTTCATGGATTTCTCAAGCCAAAGGAAGTAATCATCAAGTCTTGTTTCCAAGAAAAACTTGTGATTCAGGGGAGTAGCTATGAGAGACTACATACTCTTGAGAATCCAGTTGAGTGATTCCCATTGAATAGATACAGTGAAGGATTTGTCCCTTGTAGATTCACAAATCTTAACACGACTGTATCTGTATCCCAAATCGATATCTATAAAGTATTCCTTTCTTTCTATGGTAGCTCGTCGTGGATATTTGGCGTGTCCCATCTTCATATTTGGTGCGTGGTGGTCAGAGATGAGGAGAGAGGTGGGAGAGAAAGGAAGAGAGAGAGAAAGTCATTGTTCTCTTGCATGATTCTTACACAAAAGCAAGAAGTTTTGACCTAACTAATCTTTCCTAGCTGAATACAAGGGGATACTCCATAGTTAATGGGGCAAAGCATTTTAGCCTTAGTTATGCTTCCAGACAGCTAAAAAAATTTCCCGCTTACACACACCTCAACTATTGTCACGGGACATATCGTCTAACCCAAGGAAAATGTGGGCATGCATGATGCATATTCTTGGAACAACTAAGACAATTACTATCTTTGTTTTGCTTGCTTGTTTTGATGCGTTCTTTTGCACCCATTTTTACTTCAGCTATGTATGTACGTGGCCTACAATGACATTATGTTTCAAGAAAATGGTTTTATTATAGTGATGACATGCTTAAGTAAATAGTTACAAGGATGATATTCTTCAAGTAAATTATTACTTCATCTAAAATAGAACCTACCAAAAACTTAACTAAAAGCTATGGGATTGGGAAAGATTTTCCCACTGGCAATAGCAGAAGGCAATGCATTGAATCAGACACTAGAACTCAAGCACAGAGCGGAAATCCGCAACAACCTCAAGACAAAAACTCAGCATTTGAGAAATAACTATTACCGCAGGGGCAGCTTCTAATGCTCCATCAGCCGTTGAAAAACTGACGTGTTCCAACCCATTATCTTTAAGAAATTTGGGGCCAAGCTGTGAATAAGAACATTATTAAATTTATCTAATTAGTACTTCTTTCAAACTCCTAACTGAAACAATTTTTTACTTTCAAGAAAAAAAAAATAGGCAGTGATGTGATGGATAATGAAGGAAAGCACCACCATACATAAGTAAAGCCAGTAGCAACTCGAAGAGGCTTCTCCTTAGTCCATTGGGGCATTCGAGCTAAATCCTGAATTGAATTTATATTCTCGAAAATGCCATATTTGGGTATCTAGTTTGAAAGGATAAATCGGAAGTGTCAGACCAGAATTATTGACAAGTTCATGACATTAAAAACAATGTTGATCATATCAAGGGAGGAAAAACTTACAGCAAGCGATAAATGGCAATCCCCATAATCAAGGGCCTCATGAACAATGATAAGATCATCATTACCCTGTGGGGGAGAAAGAAAATAACAATTAGAAGCAGTAAGATTTTGGCTTATTGTTTTTCTTCCTAATGGTTGCAAGTAGTTCATTCTTAAACTAAAGAAAACAGAACCAATTCAAAAGCTGGGCAACAACAAGAGAATTGTGGCATTCCCAGAAAAACTAACAACATTATATTTCAGAGACTCTCACTTGCCCATATTCGGTAGCCGTATCGAGACCAACGATACCGAGGTCCAAATCTCCAGATAACAATTTCCGAACAATGTCCTTAGGCCTTTGAAACCAGACTTCCAAGGATGATAACTGGTAGAAAGCAGAATGAATCCATAAATAAAAACAATAGCCAACAAGAACAAATCCAGAATTCTTAACATGAATCGATTACTAAAAGCAAAGCACCTGGGGAATATTTGCAACATACTGGCGAGGATTCACTTGTTTTACAGACAATTGACAATCCTAATGCGGCAAAAAGAGTATCATCATCATCATCATCAAACAATTTGGGGAAAATGAAACAGAAAAATGAAGAACAATGAGCGCACCTTGAGAAGCTCTAGGGTGTCGGTGGCCATGCGGCCTTTGCTCGGCAACCCTAAGCGAATCTCGGTTCTGCCGGAGGTTCCGTTGGCCTCTAGGGTTCCATTGAGAGTCTCGACCTGAGACTGTACGGCGGAGCAGACCAGCGTGGGCGGTTGCCGGCGAACGGCGGAGGTTGAGGACGGCGAAGTTATGGAAATGAAAGGAATTCCGATGGCCGGAGATTGGAGAAATGTCGCCGTGAACGTCCACATTTCTGGAATGAAGATTCTGTGGTTTGGTTTGTTGGGTGATTTAAAACCCTATGATTTTAGATCAAATTTAAATGTAAGGTCAGATTATAACATAAAGTCACACAGTCACAGTCACACTCCCAGATATTTAAATTAAAATATATATTAAAAAATAATTAATAATAAATTAGAGTTAATGAATATAGGAATATCAGCTTTGTTTGGTGCCGGGGTGTTTGGTTAAGGAGGACAGAATAATTAGAAAGAATTTGGGTTAAAGATAGTAGGGATGAGATCAGAGAGAATGATTATTAGTATTAGGAGTGAAGATAATTAGTTTATTCATCGATTGGTTGTATCATTTTCGATAAAAATTGACACTAAATTGACCATTCAATTCATTCGGTTAATTTGCTCATTCATTTAAATTTTTGTATTTTTTTTCAATTAAGAAGCATACTTATTTACAACTTTAAAAAAGAAAAATTTACCTATATGTCCATGTATATAGTGTTCCTACATTTCACCTATGTAGTATCATTACGAAACACATAATTTTTACTTAGTGTATGTGTAGGATGTTCCTACCTTGTGTCACATAATCTTTTTCTTTTTTTTACAATTTTATTTTGTTTATAACAAAAAAAACATGTATGGTATTCAACGATGACACGTAGGTGAAATGTATGGACAAATAGATTAGTTTTTTTCATTTTAAAATTAGATTTTGAGATTAAATTTTTAAAAATTGAACATACCAAATAATTTTTTGTATTTTGTAATAATTAAATAATAAATCTAAATAATTTATGAAAAATATTAATATTATATAAATAAAATAAATCTAACCGAACAACTTAACTAATAAATTTTTTGTTAAATAATTTTTTAACCGACATCCAAAATATTCGGTTGGTTTCGGTCCATCGATTCGTATGCTTCTTAATTTAGTGAAAATTGTGACTATTTGGACGATAGTTTATTTTCCCATTTAATCGTGACTATTTGTTTTTTTTTTTTTTCTATTTTTAATTTTAATTATGACTATTTGGACGCAAGTCAAATATGGCATATCTTAACAAGTTAAAGTGGATATTCTTTTAATTTGGCTTCAAATGGTAGACATCCCACCAAATAAAATAAACCATTAAAAGATATGTGGGGTGCAAAAAAGAGGAAAAACATATTCAAATAATTTAAAGTGAAATGCATATCCACTAAGAAAAAATCAAATAAAGAATTTTAATTTGGTGAGATAGTGAAAATATGGGAATGCAACCAATCATATAAAGACATCATTTCCAAAATAACAATCATGAAAATGAATTTCTATATATGTTCAAAAAGTAAAGAAAATAATTATAAAAAGAGAAAAAGAATAAGAAAACGGTCAAAAATAGAAAAACAAATCAATGAAATATTAAAGAAATTTTCAAATTCAAGCAAATGTAAACTAATTAGCAATTTTACCAAGAAATAGAGTATGGAAAATGATATATTAATGAACTAAAATAAATGATCTAATTATGAAAAAGAAAACACCTAATAATAGCTAAAATAAATGATCTAATTATGAAAAAGAAAACACCTAATAATATACATATCTCTCTATAGTAGAAAGGAGAGTCTTAACAAAGATTCTTTATTTAGTTGAGTCCGGTAAAGTTGTAAGCTTCAAACTTTTTTTTTTTTTAAGGGAAAAGTACTTTTTTAGTGGTTAGATTTTGAGTTGAGTTTTAATTTAGTCTCTAAATTTTAAGAATAAATATTTTTACTCACATTTAAATATTGCTTAATTTTGGTCTTGATATAACAGAACGATTAGTGATATAACAGAATATTGACTAGGATGATGATTAGGCAAATTTTAAACCTAATAAATTGATGATGTGCATATATTATATTTTTTTTAATGAAAAATTCATATTAAAAACCGAAAATTCTAAATACATATGCATAAAAAATAGGAGATTTTTCATGTATAACAAAATTGGCTAGAAAATTGCATCTATAGCACAAAACTGAAAATAATTGCACATATACCAAAATTCTGAGGATTGAACTCAATCGAACTCAATCAATAACTAATGATTGAACTCAATCAGTTGTGCTCAATCATGTTACAACTGATGATACATCATGACTGTCCTTTGTTCCTATCCCTTAATCACTTTACTGTTTCACTTATCTTACGGGTTTGGGATTGGTAGGTATGTTTGTAATGTCTAATCCTCCCTTACTTCTCCTTACCTACTTCTCTCTTCAGCCTGTATTTATTGGTGCTATCTACCTCTTTGTAATGCATTAACTCAGTTACTAAAAACATCTATCTATAGAGAAAACATTCCTCTGCTTTCCTTTCTCTGTTGTTTTCATTTCTGTTCTTGGTATCAGAGCCTATGGCTGATCCATCAGTGGAAAAAGGCGAACAAGGAAGAAACACGCCGACGGAAGAAACCCGAGAGAAGAATGATGCCGAACGAGCTGCTGAACGTGCGGCGGCAAAGGGAAAATCAATAGCTGTCGATGTTGACCCGAGAATTACGAGGGTAACCGAAGCTGAGAAAGAAGGAATACTTGTGAGACACAAGGAATACTTTTTTAGTTCTTAGATTTTGAGTTGAGTTTTAATTTCGTCCCTAAATTTTAAAAATAAATATTTTTACTCCTCACATTTTAATATTGCTCAATTTTGGTCCTTGAAATAACCGAAGGGTTAGTGACATAACATAATGTTGACTAGGATAATGATTAAGCAAATTTTAAACCTAATAAATTGATGATGTGGATATATTATAATTTATTTCTAATGAAAAATACATAATAAAAATAGAAAATTCTAAATACATATGCATAAGAAATATTAATAAATTTTCTATTAAAGAAATTAGTGACTTTTCATCTTCAAAGTCGAAATTCTCATTTTCGAACCATGTGCTTTTTCAATTCATCTAAAACTCTTCATATTCTTCTTTTCCAAACCAACAATTTCGAGTTTTTTTTTTTTTATCCATACCACGGTTCGATTTTGATTTCTTCAATCAAATTACGGTTAAATGCAATTTTAAATCTAATGGGATCTCTAAGCTGAAACCCACCTCCCACAAAATTTAAACTCACAAGAAAAACACAATGATAGCACTAAGAAACATTACAAGATAATGAAGATTATATTAGATTGAAAAAGAGTTTGAGAGAAATAAGAAGATGAAGAGTTTAGTATTGAAAAGGTGGAGTGTTTCAAAATGAAAATTTCAATTTTGAAAATGAAAAGTCACTAATTCCTTTAATAAATTTTTTATTAATATTGCTTATGTATATGTGTTTTGAATTTTCTATTTTTATTATGTACTTTTCATTGAAAATAAGTTATAATATAGCCACGTCATCAATTTATTTATTAAGTTTAAAATTAGTCTAGTCATCATCCTAGTCAACATTCTGTTATGTCACTAACGATTTCGTTATTTCAAGGACCAAAATTGAAATTCAACTGAAAACTTAAGGACTAAAAAGATAATATTCCCTTTTTTATTATGCTTTAACGAAATAATGAGAACCTAAGTTAATATTGGATAATCTCTCGATTCAAATTTAGTGATCTAAAATATTTCTTTGACTTGGTATATTAATTTACTCACATGCAAATGTGACAAGAGAGCAAAACTTGCTTGGTATTCTCATTGATATGTCTCAATTATATATACAACTCATATGAAGAAATTATAGGAAATCGTAAGAAAAAGGAAACTATCAATGCTAAGTCAATTCATAAACTTATTCCTAATTAAATCATATATACATCAATACTAAATCAATTCCTAAACTTATTCGAACTAGATCCATTTGTATATCTCACATACTTGTCCAAGTGAACATCTAAATAACCATGGAAATATCGCTATTAATCTAATTAATGCGATAAAATTGAACAACATTTGTATATTAAATGCGCAATTAATGAAAATAATAATCTTTACTAATAACTGAAATATAACATTAAATGTTTGTTCTTTAAATACAAACTACTTAGACTTTTAGGGCACAATCTTTAACAATCTCCAAAATGCACTAAAGTCTTAGTAAGACTTGTTATATGTAAAGTCAAACATCAAGCTCACACTTGCTCAAGATCGTAGGGGATGCCTCTCGTAGACCCAAACTCTTTAGGTGACCCTCGAACACTTTAGTCGCGAGAGACTTTGTAATCAGATTAGCAACATTGTCAACCGTGTTAATCTTGGTGACAACTTCACTCTTATGCACTATTTCTCTAATGAAGTGATATTTTCTCTCAACATGCTTCCCTTGTTTATGGCTTCTAGGTTCCCTAAATTAGCCACAACTCTGTTGTTATCACAATATAAAGTGATCGGCTTATCCATACCCAGAACCATTTCCACATCTGCTAGGAAGTTTCTCAACCATATTGCATTTTTTGTTACTTTGCAAGCAGTTACGTACTCAGCTTCCATAGTGGAGTCTGCGATGCATCCTTGCTTGATGTTTATCCAAATTATAGTTGCACCATTAAGAGTGAACACTGAACTTGATGGGGACTTCCTAGAGTCCTTATTATTTTGAAAATAAGAGTTTGTGTACCCAGTAAAGATCAAATCCTTAGGACCGTACACAAACATATAATTTCTCTTTCTCCTAAGATATCTGAGAATAATCTTAACCGCAATCCAGTGATTCATTCCTAGATTTGACAAATGATGACTCTAATATAGAGTCAGATTTCTGCACTACTTTGTGTCATTATTTGCATGCTTTCATAAGAAAATCTATTACGAGTAAGCAAAAATAAGGAGAAAATGTGTAATTCGCTAATGCACGCGCCTTAGGGGAACGAAATGCGGAATATGAATTAATGCGCTTGAAATGACGAAAATTACCATGTTTAGCATGTATTTCGCATGGCTTATGTTGTTTATTGTTTTGGCAGGAATTATGTACTATAATGCGGAGCAATACTGACTTCTACACAAAGAGCGACTGCAAGAAGCGCGCGATCGAGAAACGAATGTCAACGCAACACGAAGCAAATAAGGAAAGGATTGTTTGACAGCATGAATTTGACTAACCAGATAATTAAGAGACAGACTGCTGAAATCAAGGGATTCCCGACTTAGACAAAATTGAGACGAAATTGGCAAGCATAAAGAAGGAAAGTATCGTGTGATTAATTCATATCATTCGGGGAGATTCAGAGAAGTTGACGAAAGAAGTCTATAAATAGAACCATATTGTAATAGGTTAAGGAGATTGGAGAGATCGGATGTTTTCGGCTACGAAGAACAACCGAGCAAAGTTTTTATCTGTTTTTATTTCTTTGTTTTGTTGAACTCATTTTACTTCAGTAATACCTTAGCATGATTTACATGTCTACCTGTGTGTTTTCTGCTTGTATTATGAACTAACTTCATTAGGGCGAGGTTAGGGGTAAGTGAGTTATAACAACATGTTTTATTGAGAAATTGGAAGGAATGTTTTAGAGCATGAAGATTAGGTTCTTAATTTAATAGTGAGTGTCGATCGACCATCCACACAAACTAATAGGTTATAAATCGAAAGAGGAAATAACCTAAGTCTAATATGCATGTTTAATAGGTTAGTATTATAGCTATAAAACTTTGAATGAAAGTTTAGGAATAAACGCGTAATTATTATATACTGAGCGCTCACTCTTATTTACTTCAAGTTGCAGCGGAAGTCGGGCTTGATGCGAACTAATGCGGAAGCACATGTTTTCAGCGCAGTATAATAGAAGTTCCTTACCACATATTTCTTACTAAACCATTGTTGTTGTACTCATAATACATTACTTAAGCATTATCTCTCACAACTGATTTTATTACTACAGTTTTACTTTTATGTTTCAAAACTCAAATCAACTCGACTATATTCATGTCTTTACTTTCAATTATAGACATCATCTCAAATAAATTTCAGTTCTTGTGGAGATCGATAATTTACTTATTACTTACTGCAGACCGCTTATACTTGCGTGTAACTGGTTCGAAGATCTACTTAGCAAATAAGTAGACTTGAATTTATTTACTACATTATAATAACAGTCTATCCAACTAGTTAACAAATATATGTTGACAATGCCTACTGCATAACAAATGTCAGGTCTTGTACACAACATAACGTACATCAAGCTTTCTACTGCAGAAGCGTAATGTATTCGTCTAATTTCTTCAACTTCTTGATCTTATCCTTAAACAATGAGATTCCATGCCTAAAAGGTAGATGACCCTTCTTGAAATCCCTCATCACACACCTGACAAGCATCCTGTCAATATATACACCTGAAACAAAACTAGCGTTCTCTTGCACTGATCCCTTATAATTTGGATCCCAAATACCTACGAAGCGTCACCCAAATTCTTATCTGGAATTGATAAGCTAGCCACTGTTTGATATCAATCAACACTCTTACATCATTTCCAATGAGTAGGATGTCATCGACGTGTAATAATATAAATGTTACTTTATTGTTATTGATTTTTTTGTAAACACAAGGCTCATCAACGTTCTGCTCAAAAACTTATAATTTGTTTACATCATCAAATCTTTTGTTCCAAGACCTGGACGCTTCCTTAAATCCATAAATGGACTTAACAAGCACTACAAGAAAAATGATCTTTGCTGACAAAGGCTATGCCGACGGAAGAATATTGCCTCGCCATATACAACCTATGCTGACGGAAGTGATTTTCGTCAGTTGTGAGTACCCTTGTGCTGACGAAAATAAAAATTTTGTCGCCTTAGGTCAACCTATGCCGACGGAGTTATGTTTCCATCATCGTAGCTCTCTTTTTTCGTCGCAATAGAATAATTTTTAAAAAAACCTAATTAGACCATTTTTACCTACCTTGCCTCTAAACCAATCACGCCTCCATTTCCCTCTTCTTCATCTTCTTCTTACCCAAACCCTAACAGCCCCTCTGTCGCTATGCCCGACCACCGTCGACTGCCTCTCTCCTCGGTTCGTTCCGCCCAACACCGTCGACCGCCATAGCCGCGCCTTCTTTCGCTTTAAGTATAAGGTATCTCTTAGATCTCACGAGCTTCTTTTGCTTTACTTTTTCTTTTTCTTTTTCCAATTTGTTCGCATCTAGTTGATCGATTCTGATCCTGATCAACGATTCTCGTCTCCGTTTCTCAGATAATCCGATGGTAAATGAAAGCATTGAGGAAGTGATGAAAAATATTTTGAGGAACCATGGACACTATATGTACTTACACTACATGTGTATTATATGATCTATGTTTCTTTTAATTAAATTTTATTCGTATATATTGCGAGTTTTTGTTTAACTCTTACCTTGTTATTTTAGGAAGTTACCCGAAAATAAGAAACACATTGTACCCTACCATCGGGTCACAATTATGGCAGATTGGGAATCCCTATGCATTAAATGGGAAAGTGAGAAATGAAAAAAGAAACATGAAAGAGGTAAGACAGCGCGAGCCGAATTGCCATATAATCATCATGGAGGTTCCAAGTCCTTTGTGGCAATCGTCGAGGAGGTAAAGGAAGTTGTAGGAGAAGAAATGAATGCTATCAAAATGTTTAAGTATGCTCGTTGTAAGAAAGGTAAGGACGATTAAGTTATGTGGATTAATGATGCAGCAAAGGAAGTTCACGTAAGTTTAATTTACCTAAAGTAACTAATTATTTATGACTTCCATATTTTTTTAAACTTATTATTTCTCTGTGTATTTGTAGGAAAAGATGGTAAACTTGAAGGAGTCTTCAAGTCTTGAAGGGGCTAAACCCCTGTCAAAAGCTGAAATTTGTGAAAAGGTGTTAGGGTAGCGCACAGATAGGATCCGAGGCAGGTGTTATTTGCCAAGTGAAAAATGAAAGAAAAGTAAATTGTCTAGGTCAACACATGACGATAACCTGACCGAGGAGGTAGTAGCGCTCATGATGGACAACGAAGACCTTTGAAATTAGGTGACCCAGCTGACCCAGGCGCAAGCTAATATGGAAGAAAAACTAGCGGAAGTGTTGAAGAAGCTCACTGATGGTAGTAGATCGTCTAAATGTTGATACTTTTCTAATCTATTTTGTTTTGGATACCTTGCATCTATTAAATTAAACTTCACATTAATACTTACAATTTCATGCAAATATGTTTTGAATTTGATTGTATTGTGGCTATCATGCAGCAAAGATAGTCACAATTATTGTTATATAAATAGTTTCGCAGGCTTAAAATTTTTAAAATTTAAAATACGTTGCTATGCTGCCAAAAATTTAATATAATCTTTTAGATTTGTATTGTTTTAATGTAGAACTTACAAGTTATATGGGTAAATACATTCTAATCATATTTTTTATTTTCTATTTCAGGTATTTTGTTGTTGTGATAAGGGGAATTTGCATGTATATTACAATAAGATAAAAAAAATTGAGTAAATAGCAACTTTTTGAAAATATTTACAAATCTATCAAAATCAGATTGATAGACTCCATCAATA
>JBBMEF010000002.1:5054156-5064907 GCA_037832685.1 Sicyos baderoa | reverse complement strand
ATGAAAAGACACAAACGCCCTTACTAACTAATAATATAATAAACTAATCCCTAAACTCCCAAGTTGGATCGTATCATCATCAAGCTTTGTTTCAGTGAAGAATTTGTGGTTAAGGGGAGTATTGAGGAGAGATTGGAAGGTTTGTGTGATCCATTCAAAGGTGGACCATTGAATAGAGATGAAGAAAGCACGATCTCTTGTAGTCTCCGAAATCTTAATCCGACTTCCTCTGTAGCGCGAGTCAATGTCAATCGCAAATGTCTTCCGATGATACATTAGAGGCGAGGGAGGCTGGGTGCAGGGCGAGAAAAGGAAGAGAGAAGGGAGAGGGAAAAAGCTAGAGAGAGAGACATTTTTGGGGAATCAGAATTATCTAACTTAGTATCAGACATCTTAATTCTTCTTCTTTTTTTTATGACCCGGAAACTTAGAGCTTTACTACTCTAAACTCGGGGGCACCACTGACCCGTCTCTAGACTGTGGTGCTGGGATACATAGTAGGACAGAAATCAAATTGGGGGGTGCCTGAGAAATTAATCACTACCGCCGCCTCAAACTTGGGACAGACATCTTAATTCTTACATTAGTAGCAGGAAGATTTGACCTAATTATCTTTCCCAGCTGAAAACAAGAGGATAATCCATAGTAAATGGGACAATACATTTTCATCCCTGCTCAAAATGATTTTCAGAATTAATATTTTAGTCTTAAAGTATGTTTCCAGAGAGCTGAAAGTTTGGCCAAAATAAACCTCTATATAAACAAGACAAACATTTTTAAGGAAAATGTGATCGTGCATGATACATATTCTTGGAACTAAAACAATTACTATCTCAACATGCTTATTTTAAAAGCAATGTTTTGAAAGGCTACTGAGGCATAGTCTTCCGCCTTGAGGCTCAAGGCGAGACTCTAACTTTTAGCCTCGATTGGATCATAAGAGGCTTATGCCTCTATGATAACGCAGCCTCTATGCCTCTATGACAGTAAAAGGAACATTCTTAAGCCCGATATATTGAGGTTGTTCCAGGAGTTTTTTAAGAATGGTATTATCAACGCAAGTCTTAATGAGACTTATATTTGTTTGATCCCAAAGAAACTGGATGCGAGAGGGGTTAGTGATTATCGACCTATTAGTCTTACTTCTTGTATGTACAAGATCATTGCCAGAGTTCTATCACAAAGGCTCAAGCGGGTTCTTCCTTTTACTATCTCTGAGTACCAGTCAGCCTTTGTGGAGGGGCGACAAATCCTTGATTCTATTCTTATTGCCAACGAACTTATTGATAAATGGCTATATAAAAAGAATAAGGGAGTGGTCATTAAGCTTGATATTGAAAAGGCCTTCGACACGGTGGATTGGGATTTCTTAGATGACATTCTTCGAATCAAAGGTTTTGGTGTCAGATGGAGAAGATGGATTAGAGGCTGTATTTCCTCAGCTAATTTCTCGATTATTATTAATGGTCGACCTAGAGGTAAAATCCGTGCTTCCAGGGGCCTTCGTCAAGGTGACCCACTCTCTCCTTTCTTGTTCGTATTAATTATGGATGGTTTTAGTAGAATGATGTCCCTTGCGGAAAAGGAGTTGCGCATCAAAGGCTTTTCGGTGGGGCCACAATCAATAACTCATTTACAATTTGCTGATGATAAGTTACTTTTTTCTACGGTCGATGTCAATCATATCCAGGAATTGTTTAATATTGTTCATGAATTCAAAAGATTATCTGGCTTAACTATCAACATCACTAAGTCTGAAATACTGGGGATCAATATTGATGAATTGGAATTGAGCAATCTTGCTAGTAAATTCGGCGGTAAGTGTGGGGTTTGGCCATCGACTTATTTGGGCTTGCCCCTTAATGGTAAGCCAAAATCTACTGCATTTTGGGAGCCCATGCTCGAGAAAATTGAGAAGAAGATATCCTCATGGAAAAATGGGTTCATATCAAAAGGTGGGAGGCTTACATTGATTGAATCTACACTAGCGAATCTCCCTACTTATTACATGTCCCTATATAAAATGCCGAGTAAAGTGGTGGCTCAACTTGAAAGATTGATTAGGAACTTCCTATGGCACGGGACCAGAGACTCCAAAGGGCTTAATCTCATCAACTGGAAAGTGGTTTCACTTCCTAGAGAACAAGGGGGCCTCGAGATTACTAACATAAAAGTAAAAAATGAAGCTCTCCTCTCTAAATGGATTTAGAGATATGGTACAGAAAGAAAGGCACTATGGAAAACCGTGATTGAAGCTAGATATGGGGTCACCAATTATCCGTACAAGCCTGCTTCCCTGACTAGTAGAGCGAAAAAGGGTCCTTAGAGATTTATTCTTTCTATGAAGGACAAGGTCCTGAACTTGATATCATTTAAAATTAGGGATGGGGCAGCTACCCTTTTTTGAGAAGATATTTGGTTAAACGATGATACATTGGCCAAACAATATCCCCTCATCTATTCTCTTTCCAAAAATTAAAAAGAGGCTGATCAAAGATCTTTGGGACCAGCAGCATTCGACCTGGAATTTGGGGCTTAGACGTAATTTAAAAGAGGAAGAAATCATTGAATATTGCTCTTTATCTTTAGCACTCATCTAGGTGCACCTAAGAGAAGGACCCGACTTGGCTTATTGGAGGATGGATCCTTCTGGATCCTTTACGGTCCACTCTATGGTGAAGGCCTTGGCATCTAATCAGTGTGACACTCCTAATGATCTCTACGAAGCTATTTGGAAAGGAAAATATCCCAAGAAAATTAAATTTTTCTTATGGGAATTATCTCACGGAGCTATCCTTACTCATGATAAATTACAGAGGAGGCTCCCTAACAGATCAATCTCTCCATAATGGTGTACGATGTGCCAGAAAGATACCGAATCCACTATGCATTTATTTAGCAAGTGTCCCTTTGCTTCTTTATTTTGGGATCTTATCAGAAATGTTTTCAACTGGCCTATTACTCTCCATTGCGATCCTCAGATAATATTATCTACTGCTCTACTGGGTCATCCATTCAAGAAGGAGAAGAAATTGTTATGGGAGCATTTTATTAGGGCTTTTTGCTGGAATTTGTGGTTGGAGAGAAACAGAAGAACTTTCAAGGATTTATGCTCTCCGTTTCACAATTTTTTTGACACCATTACTTTTCATGTTATATCTTGGTGTAAAATTAATCCTCTTTTTAATTTTTATAGCTATGAAACTCTACTTAATTACTGGAGATCACTTATTTGATCTCTAGTCCTATATGTAGCCCTATATATTATTTCATGAATCAATGAAATGTTTCTTATCAAAAAAAAAAAAAAAAAAAAAAGATAACGCATTAAGGCTTAAAGTTTCTACGTGAATTACTAGAAGAATAGTATTAATTTTTTTTCCATTCTTTATAGTGTAAGGGACGTCAATTCAATTTTGATGAATTGTTGGCTCATTTTTCCCTCGCATCTCATTTTGGATTTCTGTGATGTATTCACTAATTGGCTTGGAGAATTCACTTATGTTTCATTCATCAGGGAAATTGCTTCTTATTCCCAAAAAATCAATCATGTTAATGTTGGTGTGACATTTTATGTATTTTTAAGTAAGTATTATGTTTTACCATATATGTTTATACAAATTTAGAATTTTTATAACGTTTTTAATTAAAATTGAGGCTTACGCCTCATACCACCTATGAGACTTACGCCTTCATCCAAAAAAACACTACTAAAAAAACTTAAGTATTAGGCAATTCAATGAATCAGACACTAGCAGAATACAAGCACAGTGTGGAATCAGCAAACAATACAAGACAAAAACTCTACATTTCAGCATGAAATATTACCGCAGGGGCAGCTTCCAATGCTCCATCAGCTGTAGAAAAACTGAAATGTTCCAACCCATTTTCTTTAAGAAATTTGGGGCCAAGCTGTGAAAAGGGGTATCATTAAACTTATCCAAGAAAAAGCAGCAATGTGATGGATAATGAAGAAAAGCAACATACATAAGTAAAGCCAGTAGCAACTCGAAGAGGCTTATTCTCAGTCCATTGGGGCATCCGAGCTAGATCCTGAATTGAATTTATATTCTCGAAAATGCCGTATTTAGGTATCTAGTTTGAAAAGAAAAGTTGGCAGTGTCAGAATAGAATTCTTCACAAGTTCATGACATAAAAAATCAATGCTGATGATATAAAGGAAAGAAACACTTACAGCAAGCGATAATCGACAATCCCCATAATCAAGGGCCTCATGAACGACGATAAGATCATCACTATCCTAAGGGAAGATAAATAACAATAAGAAACAATAGAATTTTGGCTTGTTTTTCTCCATAATGATTGCAACTTTGCAAGTACATTAAAACAAAATTTATCAGAAGTTGGACAAATAGAAAATTGCAGCATTCCACAAAACTCAGAATGTTATATAGTAAGACTCTCACTTGTCCATATTCGATTGCTGTATCAAGGCCCACGATACCAAGGTCTAGATCTCCGGATAACAATTTCCGAACAATGTCTTTAGGCCTTTGGAACCAAACTTCCAAGGACGATAACTGTTAAAAAGCAGAATAAATGAACAAATAAGAATACACAATAACATATGCAAATTCTTCACATGGACAGTGAAAGATTAGAAAGTACCTGCGGAATATTTGCAACATATTGCCGAGGATTGACGTGTTTTACAGACAATTGACAATCCTAAGAGCGCCAGAGTAAAAGGAGTGTTAAAAACCAAACAACGGGGAAAGTATAGAAACTCGTTATGCCATTCTGCTGTATATATTCATTAAATTGAGATAATAAAGTTGCTCATACTACTACTTCTATCTTTAATATGAAATCAGAGGTACACGTGTACATTGGGTTTCTTTTCGAAGTGGAATTTCCGTCTCTTTGAGTCGTCTCCTTCAGCAATTGTTCGTGATTTTCGTTCTTGCATCTATAAGATCCAAATAGTCCTGGTTTGAAGCTTCTACTCTCCGATTTTTCTTCCGCCTTCAAGAATCGGAGTTCAACCTTTGTTTTCTGTTTTGTTCGCGTTCTTCTTCGTCTTTTCTCACTATGGAACCAAAGGCGCAACACATCTCCACAAAAACTCCTCTGCGTCAAGAACATGTTGATTTTGTTTCTCCACAAAGTCACGATTATCTGCATCACAATGATTCTTCAAATGTGGTTCTGGTGTCTGAAACCTTGACGATCGATAACTATGTTACGTGGAGTCGGCCCATGTTGATCAGGTTGTCTACACAAAACAAATTGGGCTTTGTTGATGGAACAATCTCACGTCCTGCTAATAATTCGCTCCTTCAACTTTGGACACACAATAATCATATGGTGATTCCTTAGATCCTTAACTCAATTTCCAAAGGTATTTCTACCAACATAATCTTTATTAACTCTGCTCATGCAATTTGATTGGATCTTAAAGATCGTTTTCAAAAGCAAAATGACCCTCAAATCTTTCATTTGAAACGTAATATGATGACACTGCAAGAAGAAAACGATTATGTAACTACTAATTTTTCCAAGCTCAAGAGTGTTTGGGATGCATTCTCTTCCTAAAGGTCAGGATGTACTTGTAGTCTTTGTAGCGATGAAGGGCTCAAGAAGATTGCGGAATTTGCTCAGTTCAAATATCTTGTTAATTTCTTGATGGGTCTTGGAGATCAACTTTTACAACTCTATCTCAAATTCACTTAATTGACCCCTCCCCTTCAATTTCCAAGGATTTTTCTCTAGTTGCACAAGAAGAGGAATAAAGTATGATCAAGACTGATTCAATGATTTCAGTTGTTGCTTTAGCTGTCAAAAACACTCGTTCTACCTCAGTTAAACCTATTTGAAAACCAATTTGTACTAATTGTGGCAAACAAGGACATAACTTTGATAAATGCTATAAGTTACATGGCTATCCACCAGGGTATAAGCAGCGTAGCAATTCCAACTCCAGTCACAACAATGGCAGGACCTCTAATGCTACAATTAATCAAGTTTGCACGGACCTTCTAACTCTGACTCAATGTCATCACATTTTGGCTAGGTTACAAACGAAGTTAGCAGCCGTTAAGAGTATTCTGAGGCCCCTACTTCATACTTAGCAGGTAACAGTTCTTATGCTTCTCGTAATTTGATTGAATGGATTTTAGATTCAGAAGCATCAACACATATTTGTTATTACAAGAATCTTTTTCCTTCCTTAAGCCTATGAATTGGTATGTTATTTTGCATAATTAAAAAGAAGATAGTTGTTGCTCTTGATTGTGATATTTTGGCGTTTGGTAATTTGGTTTTGAAAAGGGTACTATATGTACTTGAGTTTACATATAATCCGATTTCCATTAGGGTGTGTTTGGGGCAAGGGGAATGGTAATGATTAAGGGGAAATGAGAATAAGGAGGAGAAAGGGGAGGAGAATGATTGTGGGGGAATGATTATTTGTGTTTGGGGTGAAAGTAATGATAATGGGGATAATGATTATTTGTGTTTGGGATAAAAGTAATGATTAGGGAAAAACAAAATAATGAATATAATGAGAGTGGAAAATAGTGATGTAATGTAAGAAAAGTTGTTGGAGAGATAATGAAAAAAGTAATTTTTGAAAAACGTGATTATGGAGGGAATGATTCTCGATGGCCCAAATACGGGGAATCATGCCCATTCCCATTCTCTCCCTTATTTTTGGTGGCCCAAACACCCCCTTAGTGTTTTGGTCAAAGACAACCTCGTAGTTGTCAACTTCACTTTTGAGAATTGCTTTGTTCAGGACCAGTTCACTTCACAGATGATTGGGAAAGCTAGCATCCACAATGGGCTATATGTGGTTCACAATCACCATGAGGCACGGGTGGTTAATGATGTCACACAAGGGGCAATGGCTAATTTGTGGCATTCACGAATGGGACATCCCTTTCGTGATAGGCTAGTGGCACTCAAAACTATTTTCCCTCATTCTAACAATTGTCGTACTTCATTGCCTTGTCTTGTATGCCCCTTAGCAAAACTAAGGAGGCTTTCTTTCACAAATCACATCTAATAAAAATCGAGTTTCTCAAGCATTTGATCTTGTGCATAAATACTTTCTCACTATAGTAGATGATTTCAATAGATATACTTGGTGTTTTTGTTGAAAATGAAGTCTAATATCTTGCTTATTATACCTCATTTTGTAGCTTTAATAGAAACTCAATATGAGAAACAAATTGAGATAATTAGATCTGACAATGCCCCATAACTGTCCTTTAAGAAAATTTTGAGGAAAAAGGGATTGTGCACCAGTTCTAGTGTGTTAAACGACCTGAACAAAATTCAGTTGTGGAGCGAAAAAAATCAGTACATTTTAAACGTGGCTAGGGCTTTGTCTTATCAATCAAGAGTTCCTTTGAAGGTTTGGAATGAATGCATAAACAAAGAAGTACATCTGATATCAATAGAACCCCATGTCATTTGCTTCAACTTAAAACACCTCACGAATTACTGCAAAGAAAACAAGCAGACTATTTAATGCTAAGAGTGTTTGGATGCCTATGTTTTGCTTCCACCTTAGTCTCTAATCGAACAAAAGTCACTCCTAGAGCCACGGTTGTTGTTTTACTTGGCTATCCAACGGGTTTGAAAGGTTACAAGTTGCTAGATTATGACAAAAATAAGATGTTTATTTCCAGAGATGTACTTTTTCACGAAGGTATTTTTCATTTTTATAAAGTAACCTCAGTTGAAAACTAACCATCTCTTTTCCCAAATCTAGTTTTACCACAACCACATGCCTATCCCCTTTCTGATGTGTCAAATCCACCAGCTTCAGTCCATTCACCAAAAAATCATGCACAATGTCCTACCTCTCATACTTAACTTACAAGACTGCAATCATGCTACCTCATTTCCAATTCCTAGTAGTCCGAACTCCACAGACCGTCTACCTCCTTTACCCCATGGACCTTCTCCTTTAGTCAACGAACCTCCTTTAGTCAACAGTTCTTCCACCATTCCCGAACCATCCAGTACACCTAGTCCATTTGTTTCATAACCATCCGTTTCAGTCCTTCCCATCCATAAAAGCACTCAATTTTCTAACAAGCCTTCGTACCTCCAAGACTTTCACTGTAGCCTATGAACAACATTCTTTTGCAAGTGATAAATGCATGATATCCTCTTCAAACTCATTTGGCATATCAACAACTCTCCCTAGACTATCGAGCCTTCTTCCTTAAAGTCTCGTCTCAGTCTGAACCACATTTTTTAAACCAAATTATGGTTTTAGATTATAGGAAAGAGGCTATGCAACTTGAACTCAACGCTATAAAAGTCAATAATACATGGGATGTTGTTATTCTCTCACCAATGAAGCATACTATCGACTATTATTGGATCTACAAGATAAAACAAAAGGTTGACGGGTCGATTGAGAAGTACAAAGCTTGCTTGGTAGCAAAGGGCTATACACAGCAAGAAGGTTCGGATTTCGTAGAAACTTTTGCCCATGTTGCCAAGTTAGTGATTGTACAAGTTCTAATTACCACAGATGTCTAATATAATTGGCCATTAGTACAGTTGAATGTAAACAATGTTTACTTGAATGGTGAAAAAAATAGTTTGCAAGCAACAAGTCCATATATGGGTTGAAGCAAGCTTCTAGGTCGTGGTTCGCAAAGTTCTCCACTACTCTCAGTCTCATTACTATGGGCTTCAAGCAATCCAAGGTTGATTGCTCTATTTTGATAAAAGGTGAAAGTGCTCACTTTCTTGCTCTACTTTTTTACATAGACGACATTATCATTACCGGTGCAAACTCTCATGCCATGGATCATCTGAATAAGTGGTTGGATTCCTCATTCAAGTTGAAAGATCTTGGAAATTGAAGATTCTTTCTTGGTCTAGTATTAGCTTGCTCTCATAAAGATGTGTATGACTCTCAACGTCATTATGCACTACAAATCATAGATGGTACTGGTCTTTTGGGAGCCAAACCAGAGGTGTTGCCAATGGATCCAGTCTTGAAGCTACAACACAAACACTTGAGTGATGATGCCCTCTTGGACACTGCTCCATATTGTAGACTCATTAGCAAGTTGATATACTTAACAATTCTGAGGCCCGACATTACTTATGCAATCAACAAATTGAACCAAATTTGTATCCTCGCCATGTAAAGCTCATTTTACAGGTGCTCATCATCTAGTTTGGTATTTGAAAAAACTCACCAGGTAAAGGCATCTTACTATATCCCATAAGTGACTTTCAACTAAAAGCCTTCTCTGATTCTGATTGAGCATCCTCCTTACCCAAAGTTATAACACGGGATTTTTCGTTTTCCTCGATGCCTTCCTCATATCTTGGAAATTAAAGAAACAAACGGCAGTATTCCATTCTTTCGCTAAGGCCGAATATCGTGCGCTTGTACACACAACTTGTGAGTTGGTATCGTTGGCCTTTCTTTTCACATACGTGAATACCCCCCAGCCATTTGCTAGCATTACTCTTCTATGCCAACCACAGGCCGCAATCCATTTAGCAACCAATCCAATGTTTCATGAGCGTACAAAACATATCGAGATTAAATGTCATTTCATAAGCCAAAAAGTGCTTAGTGGCTTCACCAAATTACTTCCTTTCGTAGCAACCTAAAACTTACTGATATGTTTACCAAGCCCCTTCCCCTCACAAACTCTTTCCGTTATGTTCCAAGTTGGGATTATGTGATATCAAGTAAATATGTATTAGCAGTTATGTTGTTATGTTAGAGCCACATTTCTGCTATTCATTGGGAGATCTCCTTATGGTATAAAATCATTGAACTGAGATCAATAAAGTTGCTCATTCTCCCACTTCTAGCTCTAATACTGGTAATGAAGAAGAAGAAGAAGAAGAAGAAGAATGTACCTTGAGAAGGTCTAGGGTGTCGGTTGCCATGCGACCTTTACTCGGAAGCCCAAATCGAATCTCGGTTCGGTCGGAGATCTTAACATCGGTGGTTCCATTGAGAGTCTCAACCTGAGACTGTAAGGAAGAGCAAATCAGAGTCGGCTTGGGAGAAACGAGAGAATACGAAGAAGGCGAGGTTATGGAAATGAAAGGAATGGGGGAGGTTGGACATGGCGGAAAAGGGGCTGTGAACCTCCACATTTCTCACAATTCCAGATGAAGATCCAATTAACTTACTGAGATTGAAAGAAATGGAGTGGGAAATCGGTGCTTAACCCGCCGGAGAGAGGCGGTTGCAGCGGCGGCGACACCGAGCTGCTGAAAGGAGAAGAAGTGAAGTACTGGGATGGGGAGCAGTTAGGTTTTCAGAATTGTTTTATTCATTTTTATTTAATTTTTAATTTTAATTTTAATTTGCATGTTTTGGTGGCGGCTTAATTTTGGTTTTTTTTTTAAAGAAAAAATGAATAGCAATGATATCACCCCATAAATTATTTTCTAATATTTAAGAATTCATCCGTTTCGTTCTCATGCGTATTAGGTTCTGTTAGGGAAAGTTTGTGAAGTTATCCCTTTCCATGTTTGGATTAGGAAAAGAGAGCAGTAGGGTGGAATATTTCCTTCGTTGTAGCGGTATGAGGTATTTATCCATGATTGCTTTACGAAAATTCTCTTTGATTGAACTAGGTTTCTTTTATCGACTTTGCTTTGCTTCCACAAAAATGTTGCAATCAAACAAAAAATATCAGTTCTTTTAAACACTTAGGGCGTGTTTGGTGGGGGGAGATATTTAATACGTATTAAATTCCTCCTCCCTACTCCTTGTTTGGTGGCCGGCG
>JBBMEF010000002.1:5026905-5054056 GCA_037832685.1 Sicyos baderoa | reverse complement strand
GTAGGAATTTTGAGAGAAAATAGGCTTAAATTTGAAAAACCAAAAACAATAAACCAAATGGTTATCAAACGGGGCCTTAGTTTCTCTACACATTTAGTAATTTTCAAATTTTTGTTTAATAAATGCATGGTAAGTTTGAATTCAATGTATAATGAAACCCTACAATCCAAACTTTATCCGCCTATGAGATCCGTGGATTTTTTACAACAACGGTAATAATTGACGACATTAGTGTACATCTAAAGTTATAAATTTGAATTTCCTACTCCAAATAATTGAAAACTCAACAAATATATATATATATATATATATATATAACTTTAAGTAGAAATTTGGACAGACCTAATAAAATTACAAAAAGCTCATGAATTTGATCGATCCAATAAGACCAACAAATAGTTTCAATTAGTGTACATGCGGTCTTCAACTAAGGATACAAACAATT
This sequence comes from Sicyos baderoa, assembly GCA_037832685.1. NCBI lineage: Eukaryota > Viridiplantae > Streptophyta > Magnoliopsida > Cucurbitales > Cucurbitaceae > Sicyos > Sicyos baderoa. Next base: position 5,053,611 of record JBBMEF010000002.1, on the reverse strand, counting down.
TTCATTTAGACTTCAATCATTCAATCAATAGAGTATAAAATATTCCATTAATAGACGATAAATGACATAATTGAAAGGGAATTTGCAATGTATAGCAAAATTTCTACACTACATTAGAATTACAGCAACTTTTTAAAAATATTGCAAATATAATAATTTTTTTTTGATAGACTCTATCAAACACTATTGATGGATATCAGATACTATTGATGAAGTCTATAAATCTGATTTTGCTATATTTGCAAATATTTTCAAAAAATTGATATTTATTCAATTTTTTTACTTTATTGTAATATAAATGCAAATTCTCCTAATTAAAATATGGAGAAAAAACATACCCAAAATTCTATTACACTATTACACTAGAAATATATATGAAAAAAATAGTATTATAAACTAGAAAAACAAACTATTTTGGAGCAAATTTCCTCCAACCATTCCCCAAATCAAAATTTGAATTTAGTCCAAATGCGAGTATTAGAGTCCACAATTTATTTTATTTTTTTAAGAAAGAATAATATTACAAATAAATAAAATAAAGCGAAAAATCTCTCCTTCTTTCTCTCTCATTTCGGCCCTTTCGATCCAAATCGAAGCAACGCCCACAGCTGTATCCAGTTCCACTCCCCCACCAGGGCCGCTCTTCCCAGCACCGACAAATCCTAGTTTCTACCGCTCTTTTTTCATCATTCATGTTCAAATCTTCGATTTCGATCTATACCCATTTCCCCAAACCCCCTTTTTCTTGTTCAGCCATGAACTAGCCGCTGATTTCTTCACCGATTCCTCGAGCTGCTACCTGCTACTTCCCCTCTTCAGCCATGGCGGCAGAGGCTCCCAGTTGGCACGAGGGCATGTCCTCCGACAACACCAAAGGCCTTGTACTTGCTATTTCTTCCAGCTTCTTCATTGGCGGGAGCTTCATTGTTAAGAAGAAGGGGTTGAAGAAAGCTGGTGCTTCGGGAATCAGAGCAGGTATGATTCTTCTGCAATTTTAAGATGTCGGAGTTTTTTTTTGGTGGTTTTGTGATTTGGGTGTTTTAGTTTGAATTTCCCCCCCTAATTTGTTTGAGATTGATTTTGATTTTTGTTTGATTTGAAGTATGGGTTGATCTAGTTTGGAAATGTGGGGTTGATTTAATGTCGTTTCAATTTGGCGATTTTAGTAATTGGATTGAGTTTTTAGAGATTTTTCCTGTATTGATCTGGATCCAGTTGGGTGGTACTTGAAATGAAACTGTTCAAGCTCAGTGACATCAGTTTCATTCTGTATTATGCTGCAACTAGCAATTTACAAAGGGATATTAAATTTAGGTTAAACTGTAAATTTGGTACTTATGGTTCGAGGAAAGTTAGAGTTTAGTCTTGTGATTTTGAAAACGAGAATTTAGTCCTTATGGCGTTGTGAAAGTTAGAATTTAGTCTCTATAGTTTGAAGAATTAGAATTTAGTCACTATGGTTTGATAAGACCTAAAGAATTGTTCATGACGTTTGTCCAAATTAAATACATGGAAGTTAGTTATTCATTTGTAAATGTTATCTATCTCGCCCTGTCATTGTACGTGAATAGTTAACTTCCACATATTTAATTTGGCAGTGATTACAAATGACATTGACTATTTTGTAAGTTTTATCAAGCTATAGGACTAAATTTTATTTTTATCTAAACCACGACTAAATTATAGTTTTTAAAACTATAAAAACTAAACTCTAACTTTTTTCAAACAATAGGGACTATTTTGCAAGTTGGCACACTCTTTTAAATTGTTGTTTTTTGTTATTTTAGTAGTCCGTAATCGATGATGTAACTTTGGGGAATGGTTTTTTTTTATTGTAGTTTTGTTCTAATTTTGCTGATTGATTTGGTACAGGAGCTGGCGGATTTACTTACTTATACGAGCCATTGTGGTGGCTAGGCTTGATAACAAGTGAGTTGTAAACATACTTTGTGAATGGCTATTGATGTTTAAGAGTTCAACTGGAACAGTGTCTATACTTTCATGTGGCTAAAACGTTTCAGAAGTAACTGATCTGAACTAGGAGCCTCGTGGAAACATTGCTTCTATGACAATTATCAACGCTAATGATGTCTGTTGTCTTTTTAATTAATACGATTGTTGTGGATTTTAACATGGCCTCCCATGTCTCTGTTCCTTCGATGTCTTCCGGTGCATTGCCTAGGGAAGGGTGTGGTTATCCCAGGTATAGTGGAGCAAAGTTCCGATTTCCCGGTTTAAAAAAAAAGGCCTCAGTTAAAATTTTCAAAAGCAAGCTAGTTTTATGTACTAACTATCAACCAAACGAGTTCTTCTTAGGTGTGTGGCTTTATTTGGAAAGTGAATTTGGATTTACAACTGACGGATCTCTATCATTTCGACAGTGACTGTTGGAGAAATTGCTAATTTTGTGGCATATGCATTTGCACCAGCCTTACTCGTCACTCCTCTCGGAGCTCTCAGCATAATAATCAGGCATGGCTCAAAGATTTCTCAAACTATAAGTTTACTTTTTTTTTAATCAATGCTAATTGTTTATCTCGTTCTACAGTGCTGTTCTTGCACATGTCATTTTAGGGGAGAAGCTACATATTTTTGGAGTCCTTGGTTGTATTCTATGTGTGGTCGGTTCCACAACCATTGTTCTTCATGCTCCTCAAGAGCGGGAAATAGAATCCGTGACCGAAGTTTGGCAAATGGCAATGGAGCCAGGTACAGAGCATGCTACCTGGAGTCGGTTGTTTCATTTGAGTACATTATTTTTTTGGTTAAATTAAGAATTTGATCTCTATGATTTGAACAAAATAGAATTTCGTCCCTATGGTACTAGTTAAAATTCAGTCCCTCTGGTTTGATTAAACCTATTAAATAGTCTATGTCGTTCGTAATCGCGGGTTAATAATGATGGTGTGTGTGTTAAGTAGTTTATTGGATAAAACAATGGGTTGAGATTTGCAATTTAATGAACTTTTTTTAGAAATTGACAACTTGAATTTTTTCCAATCAACTATTTAACCAACATCATTAACTAAATACAAAAAGACCATCTCATTTACACTTGGATAGCTACTCTCTAGCGATTACAAATAACATGGACTATTTTTTAGGATTTTATCAAACAATAGAGGCTAAAATCTAACTTTTAAAATTATAGGGACTAAACTCTAGTTTTCTCCAAACTATTGGAATCAGGTTGTCGGAACTCAAAGACGTATTGGAATCGAATTGTAATTTAACCTATTTTCTTCTACTATGTCTCGTGTTGTTTCATGGAGTTAAAATTTTTACAGCAGTGAACTTTTTTCATGGCAGCTTTTCTTTTGTATGCGACTCTGGTCATAAGCTCTGCAATTATACTTATATTATACGTTATACCTCAATATGGCCAGACACACATAATGGTTTATATTGGAGTTTGTTCCCTATTAGGTTCTTTATCGGTAAGTACGCTAACACCACGGCTGATTATGTTTTCATTTTTTACATCCTTCGTACATGGTTAGGAAAAAATTAATGCTCCATTACTATACAGGTTATGGGTGTTAAAGCTCTTGGAATTGCCATGAAGTTGACACTATCTGGAGTAAATCAGCTCGTTTATCCACAAACTTGGGTTTTCGCTATAATCGTAGCCACATTTTTGCTTACTCAGATGAATTATCTGAACAAGGTAGCCATGCATTTGTTTTCCAGCTTCTCTTTGTTTCTCTCCGTTTTCTGCTGCTATCTTATCTTTGAGAGGTTTATTCTCTTCATTCCCATTGTTGAACGGAACCTACATGGGTTGTTTGTTTGTCAAATTTAAGGAGGATTCAGCTTGAGTATTTATTTACTACTCTTCAAAAAATTACATCCCAAACGGGCATTTGTAACTACTCAAAACAACTCCCAATTTTTAACTACTCAAAATAACTTCTCATTTTAAATCTACACCCAAATAAGCTATTGTCACTAACTCCTCTACAAAAAAAAAACTACATCCAAACGAGTGTTTGGCTGTGACCCTCTATAATAATCTACATTCAAACGAGCTTTTACAAAAATCTCAATTTCTAACTACTCAAAATAACTTCTCAAACTACCTCCTCATCCAAACACCTCCATAGAGTTTGCATGAACTCAGCATGAGAAAACCTTGCTGCTATACAATAAGAAATGCACAGTCCATAAATACACTGCCATTCTTCATCCAACTTTTGGTTCATTCAACCTTGATATATATTAGTGTGCCTATTTCAATTTGATAATTTGGCACGAAAAGTAAATGATTTATCAAGATTCAAGATTTTTTTCGAAATTTGCTTACTTTTTCTCTCCTGATCATTGCAGGCCCTTGATACATTTAACACTGCTGTTGTATCTCCCATATACTACGTGATGTTCACATCACTCACCATTTTGGCAAGTGTTATCATGTTTAAGGTATATTGTGTGAATCATCGTAGGTTGACTTAGTTAGTGGTCAATACTCAATCGAGTCTTTGAGAACTAAGAGGTAATGAGACGTCAAAAAAAATAATAATTATGGATTCAATACATGGTACTCATCTATTTAGAAATGAACTTCATATGAATTTTCTTGACAAACAAATGTTGTAGGGTAAGATTGACGATTGTCACGGAGAATATTAGAAAACAAGAATGTGTGAATAAACAAGGTGTAAAAACTTATTTAATATCATAATCCTTGTCTTTAATTGATTTACATTCTATGCTTGTTATCTGCATACCTAAGAAGTATACAATATATTATGTGCTTTTAGACTGTCTTTAGGGTCATACAAAAACTGCTCTTCGCCTTGTGCTATTACTCATCGAGTCATCGTAAGATCTCGATACTGACGCAGGCAAGAATTTTTCTTATTCACTTTCAGGATTGGGATAGGCAGAGCCCAACACAAGCTATCACAGGACTGTGTGGATTTGTGACCATTCTTTCAGGAACCTTTCTTCTTCACAAAACAAAAGACATGGTTGATGGTATGCTCTTTACATTACTGTACTGAAACATTTGTTGACAGTGTCCTTTTGTGACTATTGTCAACAGTGCCATTTCTAATCAAACACGACCTCCATCCACTGAGTTTTAGTTGTGAATGTTGACTGCTTTTACAGACCTGATCTTACTTTAGAATCCGGTGCTCGGTTTTCAGGTTTATCGACATCGTTGCCAATACGACTTCCCAAGCACGTGGACGAGGATGGATATAATGGGTTGGAAGGAATACCTTTAAGACGGCAAGAATCCACGAGGTTGCCATGAATGAGTCTTCTCGATTTGATCATATTCTTTGAAGAAAAGCTGGCTGCTATAGAAGTGGGAAATATTATCGTTTGATTTTATTTCCCTCTGTTGTACCAGTAGTTTTCTGTTTTTTGGTAATTGCAGTTTCAGCAGTTACATTGTGCATACAAATATTCTCTCCCCGTATATGAACAGAATTGTAATTCTACAGCCAATATTTACATATAGACTGATTTGAGAGACATCAATTTTTAGTTCTTACCGTTGGTGTGGGATTCAGAGTGTTGAATTATGTTAAACCACCAATCAATTCAAAATCCTGCTGATGGATTAGAGTAAATTTAATTATATCAACCTACATTTCCCCTCACTTGTGGGCTTTGAAATTTGAGAAATGCCCTACAAGTAGAATTTAATTTTAATTGGGAAAGAAACGACTTGGATTCGAACCCATGACCTCCTGTTCTGAAACCATGTTAGAGAATATGGAGTTCCACCTCAAAACTAATTAGCTATGAAAGGAGTAACTCGTATCTCTTTTATATTGATGTTGGATTCTCCCACTTTTCAATGTGGGATATTTGTGAGATCCTAACATGCCCCCTTAAGATGGTGCCTCTTTTGGGCTCACCTATCTTGCATCAGATTTCAATTTCATTTTTATTGGACCGATACCCGTTTGGGCTTCATGGGCTCTGATACCCTGTTGAAATACGTTAAACTACTTATCAGTCCAAAAACCTAAGTTGGTAGATTGGAGTAAATTTAATTATATCAACCAACATCGAGCACATGACTTGTGCACAATTATTATTTTTGGTGGCAAGAAAAAATATAACTATGTCCAAATATCGAGTTCAAAAATGATTATTTTCCTAAGATTCAATACTAAAAATGTCACTCGAGAAACAGAGGTTCTTTTTTAATTAGACTAATGAATGTATAATTTAGATTTTTTGGTTTTCTAGATTCATGGAATATGGAAATAAAAGTAGTTTAGATCTTATGTTTTTTTTAGATTCACGAAAGATGAAAAAAAGAACTTTTGCGTTGTTTAATTCAAATATTTAAGGGGAATTGTACTGTAATAGTCAAATTTTACAAAATAATTACAGATTTAGGCAAATTTGAAAAAGTTTGCATTTATAGTCAAATATACAGTATAAATAATACTCGTCACATTGTATTATGTATTAGTTATTCAGTATAAAAAATATTACCTTATACCGTATATTTGACTATAATTGCTAATTTTTTTAAAATTTGCCTAGTATTGTAAATATTTTATCAATTTAATATATTTATGCAAAAACCTCAATATTTAATAGATGAGAATGAATATACTTTGTGATTATGTGAATGTCTTTTATTTTTCGAAAAATAAAAGATGATAATAATAAAAAAGAGAATGGACAAAATTTGTGATTATGAAATTTATTTCAAGAGGTAAATAGATTATTGTGTAAATTAAAATACTATGCCCAAGATAAAAATTATTATGTTTGATATTATTTATAAGATTAATAAAAAATATATTTTAAAATATTATTTTAAAAAATGTTAAAACATTGTTTTTTTTTTTAAAATGGAAAAATTATAATAGATAATTTATTTTAACTAAATAATTTACGAATATAGTTAAATTAAAAATATTTAACTTCCGTATGTCATAAATATCGTTGAACAGTGTATTTTTTATTTTTTATTTATTTTTTTGAGATTATGAATAATATATTCTTAATATTTAATAATAAGGAAATTTGTTGTGTATAAACTTTAGGACCATCTTTTAAAATTATAGCACTTATCAAAAATTCTTTTATATCAAAATTTTGAGTGATTGAACTCAATCGAACTCAATTAATAACTAGTGATTTAACTCAATCAGTTTGTTAAGTGATTGAGCTTAACAGATTGAGTTGAATAAATAACTAGAGATTGAACTCAATCACACTCAATCATTCGATTAGTTTTAATTTTTTGGTACATGTACAATTATTTCCAGTTTTGTGCTATAGATGCAATTTTTTAGCCAATTTTTGTTATAAATGAAAAATCTCTTAATAATAAATTATTAAATAGTATTGTGTATTATTAATATCCTGGAAAGTCAGTATTTGTAATCCCCTTCCAAATTTGTACTAAAATATATATATATATATATATTTATCTTGCTATTTCTTTTTTTTGACATTATTTCTTCGATATCTTTCGATGTCTAGCCTAATGACGGACATGATTATCTTGTTTTTTTAAAAAGTACCTATAACTTTGGTGGATAAAAATAACCTTTTAAACTTAAAAACAGTAATTATTTAGGATTTATCTGTCACCATTTAAACGTCGTCGTTTGAGGGCAGCAATCCTGGCGCGGGTATTATTTTCGTTGCCTCCGATGTGAAGCGAACCACACCCAATCTCGAGTTCTTGACTAAGCTCGAGGTTGAAGGAGCTGCGATTCGCCGGAATTGTTCTTTTCGCGTTTCTGATTTCTCTCTACCATTAACGATGGATGCTGCCGAACCATTGATTAAGGATCTGGGAGAAATATTCAGAAGAGCTTCTCAGCTATGGCTTCGAGGTTTTGTCGACGCCTGCTGCCTTCACCGCGTCGTCATCCTCTGTCGCAGGTGCCATCTCACTTTGATTTTCTATTCATCAGGTTACTGGATTGGGAGTCTATGAACAAGAATTGTTATGTTTTTTAATTTTATTTTCCTGTTTTGATTTTGGCGAATTTGGTTTCTCAAGGATGTATGATGAAAACGGAGTTTCTCTACTTAATTGTATTGTGGAATTTGCTTGATTTTTTTTTTTTGTTGTTTGAAAATTGATTTCAGGTCGAAAAAGCTTTTGATCCGAACGGGTCAGTGTTTTTTGTTGAATGGTTTGATCTTCTTAGGAAGGTAATTCTACTATTCTCTCTCTTTGTCTGTAGCATTTACTCTGGTTTTCCACTTCCCCCTTTGAAATAAACAACAATTTTTTATTTCTTGATCGATTCTTCTATTGTGTAATTGCTTTTTGAAGAAACCAATCAGAAACCAATCATAGAGTGGCTCAATTGGTCAAAGAGGGGCTTAGAGTGCATAAGGTGATGGGTTTAATCCATGTTGGCCACTTACTTAGTAATTAGTTTCCTACGGGTTTCCTTGACGTCCAAATGTTGTACGGTCAAACGGTATGTCCCGTGACATTAGTAGATGTGCGCGAAACCTGACTCAAATTGCTTTTTGAAGAACTTTGTTCTGAATAATCAGAACTATAGTCAAGAATTCACAATGATTTTTGTGGTTCACTAACTTTGTATTAGTTACTCTACGGGCGGAGGATTTTATTTAGGAGATAACAATACACATGCTTGGTCAAAACAAGGCTAATCAAGAATTTATTGTTTTATAGTACACTCTCGTAAAACTCTAATACAATACATGACTTAAGATAGTAACGAACTTATAAACAATCAAGATAGTAGCATGTAGTAATGAATGAATCCAAATAGACTAACACGGCCTAGTTTTTTATAGGAATATGTGCCCTTTCTAGCTTCTATCTCCATATTCGGATGAAGCTATCTACTTTGAACTTAATTCAGCGAGAGTTTATTTTCAGATTCCATCAAAACACTTATGGCAATGGGGAATATTATAGTTATAAACTCACAAGTTCGCTTTAAATTTAACTGTATGTAAACTCATTTCACGTTGGTCAATTTATGCATATATTTTCTTAAAACTTAATATTATATTTGATAAGATAATTTAACTAAGTGTTGAATCATGTATAGATATATATATATTTTTTATTTTCGTGACTGTCCGGGTCAGCTTGCGCGCACCTTTTCTAATGTCACGGGACATACCTCCTAACCCTACAACATTTGGATGTCTAGGAAACTCGTAAGAAATTGATCCCTACAACATTTGGATGTCAAGGAAATTCGTATGAAATTAATTTCTAGTTAGGTGACCACCATGGATTGAACCCATCACCTTAAGCACCCTAAGGCCCTCCTTGACCACTCGAGCCACTCCATGATGGTTTTTGGATCATAGACGTATTAAAAGCTAAGTCTTGCCTCGTAGGCACTGGTCTAATCAAAATGATTTAGGAACCTACTTCTGGTCTCTTGCCTTAAAGTTTAGTTTTTCTTCCTCTCTCTATGGGGGGATCTCCAGTTTCTTGTGTCTCGTGGTCTATGGTTTAGTTCTTTTGCAAATTGCAATAGAAATTAATAATATATAGAAGGGACCTTAACTATCTCGGGGATTATTTTTAGAGCTGGTTGTATTGCGATCATATTTACTGTCATTATCCTCACAACAGTTCCCCATTACATTTAAGTAAAATTCGAGCGTAGTTAGTTAGTTTCTATTTAAACCGACTTTTGACATATCTCAATTTTGGATCAGCACTTTTCCTGTATCCTCCTTTTCAAGTTAAACAATTAAAAGACACATTTCTTGATTCTTTTTGCAGTCTATTTATCCTTAACTCCGTCGTCATCCCAACTCTACACTGGATATTACCTGATCAGCTATCGATGATTAATTCTCATAAGTTGGACGCATTTGGTGGTACTTTAAAATTATATTCCTTCTTACGTCTTGGACTGACACAACTTTTTTATGTAAGTACGTATTTGATGCCATGTATTTTTTTTTTTTTAACGAATAAGACGCCATGTTTTACATGTGGAGTTAATGAAGAAGTTGTTTCTCCAGCATGCATCACTTATTATTAAATCTTCCAAACAATCATTTCTGTCAAAATTAATTGAAAAAGGCAAACCACATTTAAAATTATGCCTAAAACTTTTCTTTTCGCGAGCTCAGTAATATTCTTATTGGATTATAATATTTATGCTTTTAGGACAATTTCCTTGCTATTTCAATTGTGGTTACGAACTATGATTATTGCACTTAACTATTTTTTATGTAATGAAGAAAACAGGATTCATAGAGAACCGTGGATCACATATTTATTTTGTGTTTGTTTCAATTTTTTTTAACTAATTGATTGTTTGTTTGAATATCGCTTGCAGTTGTTCTGGTTCTATCCATTATACATTTTCAGCTTCATTCTGAGCAATATGTGGTATTTCTTTCCCTTCTATTTGCGTTTTATCTATTCTGCATCAACTTTAGTCTACTAGTTTTCAATTACTTGTGAACTCTTAGCCACATGATTTCATGATTGAGTTTTTTTACTGCAAATTTTAGATATAATAATTCATTCATTAACTTTTACATTTAAATTTCTGACCAATGTCTGATACACTCGTTACATCCAGATGGATAGTGTTCTATGGTAGTTTTCTTAATGTGACTATTTGTTTGGTCTGAATTTTCTAAAGAGTTTTTTTTTTTGTCCAGGTACAATGACATTGCTAAACATGGCTTTGCTGCAATGGGACAATCTGAGCCAACTTTGGTGGACCCCTCAAGACAAAATGAGGGTTCTTCAAATGCTGCTCAAACTGAAAAATCAATTGGATTGGGAAGGTAGGTTTTTAACTTGGTCATTAGTGATTTCTCAAATGTTCTTTGCTGTCTGTTTGATGCACATTTTTGCTTGATACTTGTTTGACCTAAATTTTTTCTCAGGGTTGTAATAGGAATAGGAGAGCAGCTATATTCATTACTTCTGATCAACTCCTTCTTCCTTGAGGTGTAATAGCTTTGACATTTTATTTTTACCTGATACTTTTATATTTGTTTGTTTATACTTGGTTTGATTATGTAAATCATCTTTCACTTTTTATGGTCACTTGTAGGAGCTTAATTGCTAATTTGCAGTTATATACACACGCATTCACATTCATATTCTTCTACTTGTGTCCAAATTCTGAAAAAATAATCTTCTTTTATGATACATGCAGGTCTTTGCTACAGGGTTCTTGCCTTTCGTGGGAAAGGCACTCAATTTTCTACTTCTTTCTTGGATGTATGCCTACTATTGTTTTGAGTATGTGGTGCTTCCTCTTATAACCTATGACTTGTATCGACTATTCACTTGGTTAACTATTCTATTCCATTCTATTCAATTCAATTTTTTAACTTGTTAGGTACAAGTGGAACCTATCAGAAGTGAGTCTTGATAGAAGGCTGGACTTTTTCGAGTCTAACTGGGCCTTCTTTGCTGGTTTTGGTGGGTCTCCTTGACTTGATCGGTTTATTTAGTTTAGTTGCTACATTTCTCTAGTTTTCAGCTGTCAAGATTAGTAAGGAAATTCTAAATTATACTCCATATTTTGTCAAGGTTGATTATAAAGATTAGTTTGTTCCAGAGAGATAGCTTTGAGTTGGTTTGTTAGGGGAAGTATAAGTTAGTTAGGAATGGACTGAAATACTATAAATTGTTGTAGCCAATGGCTCCACTGGCTCCACTGGCTGAGACATAAGGTCAAATATTTACATCTTCACCTCACATTATTGAACTAAGAAAAAAGTAGGTGAAGGGATGGATAAAGAGAGAAGAGTTAAATAGTTTTGACTTGAGTACAAGCTTGGCTTAAGAGGTTGTGTCATTTTTTTTCTTTATTCTTGGCATCACTCCCCAAGTTAAGAAAACAAGTGGTATATTTTGGTTCGTTGTAGTAACATTTAACTTTGTAGTAGACAAATTGTTACAAATATCGAAAGGTATTGGATGGTGTTGAAATTTATTCTCCTTCCGTTTTGCTTTGACTTCTTATTTTAGAGTGTTTTTTTTTTTACTTTTGTGCTTAACATAAGGCTCGTGTCTTTACCTAGTAATCAAAACTTGAGCTCATTTTTCTTTTTTGTCATGGTAGTGTCCCATAGTTGTGAATTATGACAATACATTATACTTCTGAGAAGTTTGATGCATAACAGTTTAATGGTCTTTCCAGGTAGCCCATGCGTTCTTGCTATATTTTTCTTCTCACCACTTGTGAGCTATGGAGTAATGGCTATCCTATTTCCACTGGTAAATTGAACCATTTTTCTTCTCTCCCTCTCTTCACACACAAAACCATTTCTTCTTTTCTGAAATACTCACGGTTTTTGTGTTGCTTTTCACACCTTCTGCTTGTCAGTTTGTTCTCACCGCCACGGGCTCAGTTGCGGAGCATGATATTTATTCACAGAGAACAACTTGGAAATGTGTAGGACTGGGGAGGCTTCCAATTTTCTATGCTGCAAATACATTATCGTAAGCTATCTCTTTTTTCTTTTCTTTTTTTTGGACGCGATATGAAAAGTACATAGTAAGCCTATTGAAATGAGCTTATGGAAAATCATTCCAATGCATAATTAGAGTGTATAAGCTAAAATCCTGACAGGGGTTTATAAGTTTGGCCCAAGACATTGCAAGAAAGTTAATAAATTTTAAGAGTTGTTGAGTAGATGTCTTCTCCCGGTCGAAAATGAGGTCGAAAATGATATCATTCCTGGCATTCCCTACCGACCACCAAAAAGCACTAATGAGGAGATGCCATAGAGATTCCTTTGAATCCTTGAAAATACTAGTAAACCCTGTCTTGGATCGTACCCAGCCTAACCATCTGCTATCTTCTTCACCCTAAATTTGTATTTGCAAAATAGAACGATTTGCTGAGGCTTGTTGGGTAACATTCGAATTTATGATCAAATAATAATTTCTTATGATCTGTATAGAATAGAATAGAAGTTGGAAAACCTGAGAAACATTAACTATGAGATTTTTGGTTTTTTTTAGATTAGCCTACCAATGTTTTATGGCCTTGCAGGATGAAGCTCTTGACTCTCTTCCCTCATGAATCACAAGAAAAGATACAGCCAAACAAGGAACTATAACAAGCCCGAGAGTCTGGGTCGCATACGTTTTATGAACAGTAAGCCGAAATTCACTAGCCATTTCCCTCTATTCAGATTGTTTCCTGCATGTTCATTTATTTATCAAGCATCATTGCATAATATATTGTCTATCTTTTTTTTTAATAGGAAATGAAACTTTCATTGATGAATGAAAATCATAATATATCGTCTCTCAACTCCTAATCTTTGTCTTATGGAGCAGAATCCAAGTGGATCAAGTCAGATGTTACTAGTAAATTCTCCCTTGTCATATAGATGAAGATGAACCACATGCTGCCGGGTGGAATATCGAAAACGGAACGTTCAATTTACGGGCGGATAGCTAAGGGTGTGCCATGCTCAGTGACAATTTAGGCTTGCCCACTCTTTTGCGGTAACCTTGTAAATTATGTAAATAATTTATTTTACACTAGAAAAACTGTCCCAACCCTTCGTTTCACTTCAATGTGTAAATTATATAATTATGAATAGACTTCTTCGTGGGGGTACAGTTCAAAAGAATCGTTCTGAAATTTTCTGTCTGACTTGATGGATTGAGCATTCATTTGTCCTTAAGTTAGTAGTGGGAAGAAGATTCTCAGCATATTTGGAAAGAAGAAAAAGAGCTTTTATATTTAGGATTAGAAAATTCGAACGTGCAACCTCTTGGTCGAATATATATGTCAGTTACGCTGGGTTCCGACTGTTTTTAGAAATCAGGAAACCTAAGCTTTGTTCCTTGTACCGGGACACCATTGGCTCGTTCTTGTGGCATGAGAATATTTTGAAGGGTATTCTAGATTAAGGAGCATTCCAGGGAGCATACCTCAAAATCCGTAACCTAAACCAAGGGTTCTCACACTTTTAAGAAGAAAAATGAGTTTTTGTCTTGATTTATTACATCTTTGACATCTGCAGATTGATTTGTTTATCTTTGTTTAACAGTGAATCTGAGGGAGAAAGTGGAAAATTGGGGTTGGCAAAGGAATTGGGCAAATATTTGCAAACCCTAAACCCAATTGGTGGCATCTTCCATTTGAGGGAAGCAAATAGTAAGTGCTTCCTCTCTGGTTGTAGAACATTTGAATGCTCATGCATACATGTCAGAATCTGACAATGAATATAGAAATAGAAGTAGAAAGTAAGAATAAAGGGGTTTTGGTGTGTGAAGCTCACGCGCTTTATTGACCACTCTCTAGTCTCTACTGATACCAAATGACCATATTACCCCCCACTTATTGGACCTGAAGCGCGTAAGCTCCATATTTAATTCCCCCACCCGCTCCAGATGTTATTTTAATGTACTCTCCTGACCATTACCCTATTTTACTACGGACGCAGATCCATCATCTCCAACTTTTTTTTTTCTTCGAGCAGATCGAAGACATAGTTGGTCGAAGACTCGGGCTTCGAGGGTTGTGTCTTTGAGGGTTTTGGGTTTGAGATACGCTTGTGATATTTATTTATATACACCTCTAATTGTATCTTTGTTCCTTTGATGTATCCCAATGACATAATCTAGGAATGGAACAGTGGTGCCCTAGGTATGGGAGCGAAGGTCTGAATTTCGGTCATTGGAGAAAAAGAAAGAAAAAGTAACCCACCATAAATTGACTTAGTGATTGAGAAAAGAGTTTGAATTATGATAGTTCCTTACCTAAAATTCAATATCCTACTTATCTTGGTAATTGAATATAGCGAGGTTGAACAATTATTCTGAAAAATTAGTTCGAGATGTGTGTAAATTCTCTTCAAAAAGGATGGTTTAAAAGTTTATATTTTAAATGAAATTTTCATTTCATAAGAACTCGTTTTGAAGGATCATAAAAAACATAGTTTGGAGTGAGTTTGAATAAGAAATAGATAATTTTAGTCATTTCAAATTCTCTCATAAACATGCTAAGCCACTTCATTTTTCAAAGGGTACAGATGGTCTTTTTTCATGAAAAAAATGTTGTTATAAGACCACAAAATGTCTTTCTCCTAATTGGGCATCATGATTTGATGTATTTATAAATTTAGTTAATTTTTTCTTTCAATGAAAGATTTGGAGATATCTTCTTTTGAATGTAACATGACATTTGTATCCAAAAAGAAAAATGACAAATATTCTTGTCAAAAGAAAACATATAGAGGTAGTGTGAACAAAATCTAATATTTGAATAAGTTTTTTAATGCAAGATATTTGAAATGGTTATTGATCGATAGAAGGCAATAATAATAATAATAATAATTATTATTATTATTTGGGTGTGGGGACAGCTGAATTGAACAAGAAATGATGAGTCCATTAAATTACAAATTGCCCATTTGGATTTATTCATCATATGCTGTAGCAATGCAAACCCAACTGACCACTTTTTGCCCATCTCCCCCTTTCTACTCTTACATTTATTTCTATACATTTCAAATCTTCTTTGTTTTTTTCCTTTAAAAATATTTGATGTGATAGAATGCTTTTTTTGTTATAAATTTAAAATCAAGGACTAAAAATGTCACGCGCTATGTCGCACGTGCTACTCAACTACTTTACTTATCTATGCATTTAATTATATCTTCTTCTTTTTTGAAAATTTTATTATATGTACTTAAAAAACTACTATTTTTTTTAAATGCTATAATCTAAATTAAAAGTTTATGTCACATTTCATAACAATTTTGTTTTTAGTTTTTTAATTTTTAAAATTTAAGTCTACAATAGCTATCTATCTTATCATATATTTTTTCTTACTTGAATATTTACATTTTATTTATAATTTTAAAACCTAATCTAAAATTTTGAAAAAAAATAATAAATAACTTTGAAAAGTATATTTTTGTTTTCAAAATTTAGATAGCATTCATATATTTTTTAAAATATAGATCATAATGAAAAATTTGAGTAAGAATAAGTTTACATTTCAAAAACAAAAAACAAAAAACCAAATGAATATCCACGAGGTCTTAGTTATTGAGATTTTTTTATTAAAAAAAAAAAGGTTATGTCTATTTTTTTTTTTTTTTTTTGTAATAGGTTATGTCTAATTAATTGTTTAATAAGTTCATTTTTAATTTCATGCTTAAAAAACATCTAATAATTCTTGATGTTTTGAATTTATATGTATTAAGATTTTTATCTTTCGGTTTTGTGTTAAAGTCAAAACAGTCGTTATGCGGCTGATCTATTGTTGTTGGTCTTTTGTTTACCCTTTCAATTAATTATAATTACAATTCTCTCCAGAAATTCTGGAAAATTAATTATTCTCAATTTATGTTCTCTTTTTTTGTTGGATGCATTCATGTGGAATTTAGAATCATATGTGTGCGTGTTATAGGCAGCATGAACCAGTAGATTTTTTTTTCTTTTTTCTTTTTTTCTTTTTTGTACTGTGTATTCCATTTCCATTTATGGAGATTCGAGATAACTTAACACTTACATGATTTTTAATTCAAAGTTTGCATCTAATCTAAGAACATCACCAAAATTTAAAAAAAAAAAAAAAAAAAAAAAAGAAAAAAAGAAAAAGAAAAAAGAAGAGTTTGGTTCTAGAGGGATGGGATGGAAAAGGAGATGCTTTTTTATGTAGTGAATTTCAAAAAGTGAAAGAAAAACAACACATCTTAGCCACAAAGAACATTTCTCTTTTGAGTTTTTCTTTTTCTCTCTTTTTTTTTTTTTTTTTTGTTTCAATGCATTTCTTGTACATTAAAAAAATTAAAAAAAGTAAACATATTCTAGTTATAAATAGAATAGAAACCCTCCTATACATAGTCTCACTCTCAATCACATGTACCTAATCTTATTCGAACAAAAACATTCTCAAACAAAACAAAAACAAAACTCCTCCATTTTTTTTAAGTTCAACTAGATTCGAAACTCATAAACTCTTAGATCATAAGCACACACATCATAACCCTTGATTTGTGCTTAAATTGACAAAAGAAAAAAAAACTCACCCATCATCTTCATCAAATATTAGAAAAAGGGAAAAGAAAAAAAAAATCTTACAAGAGATTTCCTAAGCATAATTAATAAAAACATGGAAAAAAAAGGACCCCCACATGATAAATCCTTTGAATTTTCTTCTTCTTGAAAATGTGCATTAAAACTCCAACAATCTGTAGCTAGAATGTTGAACAAAGAGCTAAGCAATTAAAGCTGTTTTTTTTTCTTCCTTTTTTTTTTTTTTTTTTTTTTGCTTTATACACAAAGAATAAAAGTGGGGGTAGATAACTCAACTAGTCCTGGTTATATAATTGTCATTGGGAAGTGTTTGGATCTTCTTCTTCATCCCCACTGTCAGCTGCTGCATTGGGTTGATGGTGATGATGCTGCCCAATTGAATGATGAGTATCTGAATTATTATTCATATTCATATTCATATTCATATTCAAACCCCCTCCTCTTGAATTATATGCATTATTTAGTGCAGCCAATACTCCCAAATTTGACTCTGAAACTCCTAATCCAAGATGTTGTTGCTGCATTAACATTGATCCCAGCTGTAATTGGCTGCCTCTAATATTTCCTGGTTGTTGAAATTCAGGGATGTTGAATCTTGGCATGAAATGTAATGGTGCTTGCAATGTGTTTGAGCTTGTTGAGAATGGCCACATTTGAGGCTCTGAACTCCCCACATTACTTCCCCCACTTGAGCCTGTTGTCACTGGTAGCATCCAAAACGCGTTGCTAGGCGCTCCGCTGCTCGGGGCTGGACCGACCGCCCACATCGCGGTTGCTGGTCGGTGTAGTCCCGAAGATGTTGTTGTTGATGATGTTGGTTGTTGTTGATGATCTGTCTTGACTGCTTTGGGAGATCCGCTGCTTTCTCCTCCTGGAGATTGTGTATCCTCTTTGAAGAGATCCTCTCGGAAGCGTTTTCTCATATAGTTGTCGGTCGAGTCTCCTTCCCCGCTGCTCGGGAGTGCTTCCGGCGCTATTTGATTCATCTGTTGTTGTTGTTGCTGTTGTTGCTGTTGCTGCTGCTGTTGTTGTTGATGGTGGTGAAACCCTAGGAACGCAGCGTGAGCGAAGCCTTCCTCGTAGACGTGGGGATGGTGGGCGAGAGCCAAAGCGCCATGAAAGGAATGAGGGGCGGATTTGGAGGGAGGAGCGGAGAGGGTGGATCCGCTGCTACGGAAGGAGATGTTCAAGGACGAGAAGTTGGCAGGGATGGTACCGGTGCCGGTGGCGGCAATGATGGCGGGCTCGGCTTGTTGGAGAAGCCACTCGATGGTCTCGCCGTCGGACTTGTGGCCCAATTCTCGGGTCAACTGAAAAACCCTAGCTGCACAAGTAGCAGGCATACGGATGCGGCGACCGCGACCGTCGACTTTAGTATGTCGATCTTTGGTGGATCGCTTGACGGGGTTGGAAGAGGAGGCGGGACGGGGAGAAGGGTCGGTAGGGGTATCGGATCTGGTGGCGATGACGAGGGAGGCATCGAGGGGAGGTGAGGAAGAAGGAAGAGTACTAGAGATGGAGGCCATGAAATTAGGTGGACCTGAGCCTGGTGATCTGCCATGATCAAAAGGGGCCACATGAACTTGCTGCTGAGAAGAAGAGCAAGATTGGGATTGGGATTGAGATTGAGAATTGTTTTGGTTTTGATGGTGGAGATTAGGATTAGAAATGGTGGTGTTGTTGTTGTTGGTATGTGGTGGTTGCTGCTTCTTGTTGTTGCTTTGCTGCTGCATATCTGTTAATTTCATTTGGTGGGGAAACCCCTTTGACTCTCTCTCTCTTTCTCTTTCTCTTTCTCACTACCTCTTTTTATGTTTTATAATCCTTCCTTTCTTTCTTTCTTTCTTCTCTTTCTCAATATCTCTCCATCTTCTTTCTCTACTTTTCTCTCTCATTCCACCTCGCGAGGGGTTTGGATGAAGTTTTAGACGATAATTAGTTAGTTTGAGTGGTTAAAATTTTAAAGTTATATAGTAAAAAACTAATTTATTTGAATTTAACTTTGAAGAGATAGATTAGACTATAACTTGTTTGGATGTAAATTTAAAACGAGTAGTTAAAAAAAAAAAAGATTAGAAATGAATAGTTATTTTTAAAAGTAAAAATGAGAAATTGTTTTGAGTCGTTACAAAAAAAAATCATTTAAATGTAAACACCCCTTTAAATTGGTTTTAAAATAGATTTGAAATAGTGAATGATGAGGAGGGTTTTCAAAAACTCAAAATATTTAAGATTATACGCGAAATTATGTTATAAAAATAGTCGAGTTGCGGATAAATTTATACTCAACGCTCACTCTGAGGTAGCAGGTGAGGGGACCCTCTGCCATATTCAAACACCAAATATTACAAAGTAAAGAAAAGAGGGAGCCCACTCGTGCCCGCTCTACGGTTGTAATTTCTTACATTTTCACCCTCTTTTCCTTTCTCTTTTTCTTTTCCTTTTCCCTTTTACTTTCCTCACATATTCTCATTCTCCATCACATTTTTTAAATGTAGGGCCGAAATCTATATTCGAGCTCAATACCACGATCATATACGATCTAATAATTAAAATGTTATTAAATTTAAACTAATCGATCTCCTACTTCTAAATGTCATTAATGAACTAATTTGTGGACTTAATTACTTTTGCCATTTCCGATTGATTTTGAGATGAAATTTTATATTTCCAATTCTACCCTTCCTTTGATCCCCTTCCATATGGGTATTTTGGTCTTTTTATTTTTGGTTCTTGGCACTGCAAAACAAACCTAACACTCACCAAACACTCTTCCCTTTCTTCTATTCCTTTTTCTTTTTGCTAATTTTACCCCTTAGGGGCTTTCTCGTCATTTCCTCCTTCCAGAGTAGCAAGCAGCTGGCCAAACGCAGGCTGATAAAGATATCAGATGAAACCAACAAAAAATTAAAAAAAAAAAAAAGCATCTAATGCAGTAGTCCGACAGCTCATCCCAACCGGACTCCGCATTTTTCTTTTTCCTTAATAAAATCTATTCTTTATATATATATATATATATATAATTTAAATTTTAGTTAATTAAAGTTTTTTCTTAATTCAACCACCATAATTAATTAGTTAGGAGGTGATACAAGATGTTATTGAAGTACGGGAAATTGTGCTCGATAGTCAAATTTTACAAAATAATTACAGATTAAGGCAAATTTGAAAATATTGACATCTATGATCAAATATATCATATGAATAATATTCATCATGCAGTATAATTAAGATATTAATATTAATTATACCATATAAAAAGTATTACTTATACCATATATTTGACTATGATTGCTAAATATATATTTTTTTGCCTAATATTGTAAAATACTTTTTCAATTTGGTCTATTTATACAAAAACTTCATCATTTTATTAGTTATTTTAAAGGATTGATTGGAAGGAAGACCACAAATCCTACCTAAAAGGTAAGTAATTATTTTTAAGTTAATATGTATGAATGTATATTCTTAACTTCGAATGTGAATTCCATAACAAAAATAAAAATAAAAATAGATAAGTTGATTTTTATAATAAGTTAATTAATTTTTTATATTTTTTACAAAATTTGCAGTACGGTTCTATATTGATTATTTTAAAAAAATAATTAAAGTGAATAAATTTGGATTCATGAGATCTTAATTTGACATTCACTAATAATATAGTGATAAATTACTATTTTAGTTTGTTTGTATTAAAATAATTATTGTTATTTCAATTTATTATAATGCTTAATTAATTTAAATTGTACATATTAAGACACAAACAGAAAAAAAAATAGTAGAGTTTTATTGAATTTTATACAATCTTGTAAATATGAAGTTACATGTTTAAATTTCTTTTTTTTTTTTGTTGAATAAAAAAAAAACCAACAAAAGAAAATAGACATTTTAATTTTCTTTTATTTTTCCCACTTGGGGCACCCCTTTTGATATCTCCACCCTGCCCAATTCCATTGTGACTTTCATTTTCATTTAAAACAAATTAAGGATAATAAAATGAATATTATTGTTTTTTTTTTAAATAATAATTAAACAACTTAGACAATGGATGTAATGTAACTCCATTTACATTAAATAATATACTCAATACTCGATTTTCCCAATCTAATTTGTTAGCTTATGATTAAAAAATATATCATATGATAATCATGATCCACATTCTCTGTCACACTGGGTTGATCAAAGTCTTCCCATATTGTTTAATTAAAATTTTAATTGCGTATTATTATAATAACACAAATGCGTGGAAATATTCTTCCATTTTCCAATAAATAAGGGAAAATATTGGGAATTTTGAAATTAATTAAAAAAAATGGTTTATTAATATAGTCCAAATGTATAAATTTGGGGTTTGGAGTATCTTAAGAATTTATTATATGAAATTTTATTTAGAACGAATCCAAGATGAAAAGTAGGTGGAGGGGCTTGGGAGCAATTAAAGGAGAATAGAAGGGTAAAAGTGGAAATAAAAAAGTACTGTATTATTTGAGAGCAGAACAGAGCAGCGTAGGATTTGCTGAAGCCTGAAAAATTACTGTGCCTCTTTTTTTACTGGATAAAGTACCCTGAAAATAACTGTTGAATTTATCATACCTTTGTGCTTTGTTTAGTCACATTTTGTCTTTATATTCTATGGTTTTTTTTTTTTTTTTTTTTTTAATATTCTACCTTGTTATTATTAGTTCAACCAAATTCGATCTTTTGGTACTATTTTTTTTTTTTTTAGTATAAGTTGAAACAAGAGTGATTACAAATACCGATTTTAAGGATCGAATCTATAATTATGGTGAACTGCATTCTCCCCAAACAATAAAAAAACACTAACAAATGGTTTTTTAAAAAAATAAAAAATAAAAATTATGAATATCCAAAAATAGTTTAGGTGTCTATCACTTAATTTCATGATGTCTAAAATCTAACCTTATAATATGTGATTGTTAAAATAAATATTAGATAAATTTTAATGTAGATGTTTATCGTTGATTGATCTCATTATCTTTTGATTTTTGTCACTATATTAATCCTTAATGATTCTGAAAGCGAGCTAAAAAATTTCACTCCTTAATTAGGTTAAAATATTTGTATCATATGATATTTTATTAACCGTGTACCAAATAATAAAAAGTTCATTATTTATATTAAGTTTGAACTTATAAACATATGTAAACATCACTGAAAATTTAATATCATGTCTATCACTGTCAGGTTCATTAAATTAACTTTAATAGATGGTGAAAGGAAATATTTTAAAGAATTTTTTTTATATATACCAATTTTAGGGGCTTCTATTAAAATTATAGCATATTTTTATCAAGTTTGTTAAGTGATTGAGTTCAGCTGATTGAGTTCAATCACTAGTTATTGATTGAGTTCGATTGAGTTCAATCACCCATAATTTTACTATATGTGTAATTATTTTCAGTTTTGTGCTATAAATATAATTTTTTAGCCAATTTTTATTTTACATGAAAAATCTCTCATTTTAAAGTTTGGATGTTTAGAGATGAAATTGTGTTTTCATTTTGAACTCAAATTGACCAAAGTAAAAAAGAACAGTAATTTTTTTAAAAAAAAAGGAAGAAAAAAAAAAGTAAAGTAAAAGAAAAGGAGTAATACTTAGGTAAGGGTGGGTATTTACAACCACACATTTTTTAATTTTTCTCTACTTTAATATTTCTCTCTCCATCAATTAAAGTCAACTTATTTTTAAAAGTAAAAATATGTGGCTCAAAAGTGGGTAAGTATTTTCAAAATACTTATCCACCATTACTTAAGTATTACTCAAAGAAAAGTGGGGAATTTTAAAGAAAAAGGTTGTTGAAGAGTTGAAAGTTAAAAAGATTGGTGGTGAAAAATAAAAGTGTCAGAAATTGTGGGGCTGAAAGAATTGGAGTGTGGAGTAATTAATTAATTGTAAGGTCTCTGTACTGAGTCTTGTCAAACAAAACACACACAGCATTCATATTTTCTTATTTTTTTATTAATATTATTATTATACTTCAAAATTTAGGATTTTTCAAAAAAAAATAAATAAATAACAAAAAAACCTAGCAGATGCAGATCCCATCAATGATATTTTCAGTGCTGATCTTCATTTCTTTCTGTTCCCAGACTTTACCCTTTTTACCCTTCATTAATTACTAATTTACATTTTATTACCAACATTTCTACTTTTGTTTTGAGATTTTCAAGTACCTTTTGTTTTAATTACTTTGAGTTGGTTTTTTTTTTTTTTTAAAGTTACTTTTTAGTTCAAACATTTTATGTCCTCGTGATTTTGGAGTATAGTTTTGATGTGGTTTTGAATTTTCTTACGCCCAATTTGATAATCATTTAGGCCCCGTTTGATAACTATTTGGTTTATTGTTTTTTGTTTTTCAAATTTAATCTCAAATTTAAGCTTATTATCTCTTTAAGAAGGTAGGAGAATATTAACCAAGGAAGCTATTTTTTTTGTTTTTAAAAGTTAGTTGGTATTCCCCTACTTTCTTAATGAAAGATATATACATGGTAGAAGTGATGAAACAAATTATTGAAAATTTGAGAGAAAATAAGCTTAAATTTGAAAAATAAAAAACAAAAATCTAAATGGTTATCAAACAGGGTCTTAAATGTTAGAGTTTTAACTTCAAATTTGAATTTTGTCTCTCTTTATTTTATAAAGAAAAGTAAACTATTTTTTTTTAAAAAAAACCAATTTTAAATATTTTTCAAACTTCATAAGGCAAAATGGAAGAAATCTCAAAGTTTATGACTCGTTTGATAACTATTCGATTTTTAGTTTTTTGTTTTTTGAAATTTAAGTCTATTCTTACCTACATTTCTATAATTTATCAATCATTCCTTAAGAAAGTATGTGAATGCTAACCAACTTTCAAAACAAAAACAAGTTTAGGCTACCTTTTTTTGTTTCTAAATTTTATTTTAGTTTCTACAAATATAGACGAAATATAGATATTCATCTAAGAAAATATATATGATAAGATAGTCATTGTAGGCTTAAATTTAAAAACAAAAAACAAAAAATTAAATTGTTATAAACAGTGTCTTAGAGATCAAAATTGGATTTTTAAAAATTGAGGGACTAAAATTAAATAAATCTCAAAATTTAAAAACTAAATTCGAACTTTCAAAATTGATGGATCAAAATAGAAAAACAACTCAAAGTTCATAGATCAAAATGACATTTTACCAATTTTAATAATAAAAATCATTAATTAGTTTTTTAATGTGACAAAAACATTGCCTAATATTCCACTTCCTAGCTTTGATGTATCATAATGAATCATCAAATAAATGAATGTGAATGTATGGACCTATTTTAGAAAAAGTTTTATGTGTCCCCATCACTTTCCACCCATTTCCTCTTCTATAAATCTTTTAATGTATTTCTACCAAACTCTATATTTAATTTACCCTATCATATATTTGACCCCTCTCTTCATTTTTATTAATTTATTTTTATTGGGTCTTCAAAATCTCAACCATTTATTACCCCCTACTCAAATAATTGCCTTCTATTATGGGCAATACATTTTGGTGCCTTACATATTTGTCATGTATTGCTAATAGGCACTTCTTTGTTTGCATCATAGTAGCCTATCACGACATCTTAGATCGATATAAAATTTTATCTCAAAATTATTTTACGATAAGTAAATCAGTTCATCTATTTTTATAATTGCTATAATTTATTTCCGCTCATTCAAAGTAAAATTTTTAATATGTCTTAAAAAAATATGTATAATTTTGAAGTTTGCAGATCTTTGGATTAGATCTAAATATTAGTTTTAACTTGGAATTCAATATTCATTTGACTTTATTGAACTCTCTTACCATATTGCTATAATATGATGTTCTAACTTAAATAAATCATTTGACACTAAATTGAGTAGTTTATATTGATATTAAGATTCTTCTATCTTTATAATGTGGAATTCTCTCTATGGTGGGATGTCCATCTTTAAAATGAATTGAAATGAAATTATTTCACAAAATATTAAGTCACCAACTAACTTAAAAAATTTAAATGATGGACTATACAATTTTTTTAGTATAAATTTAAAGAAGAGAGACCAGCAAATCTTACACAAAATACCTTACTTCTCTCGCATAATATGAGAGCTAAATATCGATTTTTTAGATTGAACTTGATGATCCTAGAATTAAAATGGTTATACTAAATTTAATTATAGCAATATTTCAACACCTTTTTACTTGTGATTTGGAAATTTTCAAAACCACAATAAATATATAACAAATAAAAATTATTTTTATTTAAGTAGGAAGTTCATTTTTTGTAATACAAATTAGAGGAAAGAAGATTACTAATATTTATTCCAAATATCGAATATAAAACTATGAAGTGAAAATAGATTAATACCAAACCAGATGACCCATTCGATGGAAGTTCACTTCTTCCCATCGATTTGAAAACACAACATTTACTTTAATAACATATTAATTCACTTTTGGAGTTATATTTTACTCGACCTTAATTATTGTTTTTTTTTTTTCTTTTTTTCTTTTGAAGAGATCGACAATTATTTAGAAGAGCAATAATTGTAGCTAGTTTACGTCCTTTAATTGATGGGAGTGATAATTAATTTTGAAACCTCTTAACTTTCCTCAACAAATCAAAGAAAAGCACACGTCTCAAATTTCCAAAGCTACTATCCTCTAATTCATTAACTTCGTAGTCATGGTTGAACAAATTATTATTCAAGATGAGCTCAAATAACTAAAATAGTGCTCTCTAATTATTATTATTATTATTATTATGTTTTTGTGTGTGAACATTACTATAAAAATTAGGGGAATTTACATGTATATTATAATAAGACAAAAAAAATTACATAAATAGTAAAATAATGAAAATATTTACAAATATAGCAAACTCAGATTTATAGACTCCATTAATAGTGTCTGATAGACTCTATCAATAGTGTCTAATAGACTCCATCAATAATGTCTGATAGGCTCCATCAATAGTGTCTGATAGAGTTATTAATAGTATCTAAAAAAAAGTTGCTATATTTGCAATATTTTTAAAAACTAACAAATAAACAATTTATGTAAGTATTGTCTGATTCACCAACTTATTAATTAATGGGTGTGATTAGTAACTTATTTACTAACTTACTCACATGTTAGTAAATTACCATAAAAACAACTACTTTGTAAGGAATCTATGACAATGTTCAAATAAAAGCTATAAAATTAATAAGTATATATACATACATATTATTAGCCTTCACATGCAAAGGTAAATTTGATAATTGTGCAAGTGCTTTAAAGAAGTGAATTTCAAATAATCATTTTTAAATAGTAAACAAGATAGCTTCGATGGGAAAATTTAAAATTTTCACCTTTTTTAATGTTTGCCAAATTGAAATATTGTAATTTTAGATGACCATGAGATGAAATCTAAGTTTTTTTATTCATTGAGTTGAACAAAAGGTAAAATGCTCGACTATTGTGACATCTAATTTAGCTTTTAGAATAAATATAAAGTAGGATATATTAACATAATAACATCATGTAAAGTCGAGCTTTAATTCAACAATAATAAATATATACCGAAAGGGTTGATATATATTTCAAGTAATTTCCTTTTTCTAATTTTGTTCAAAGTTCAAAGTTCAATTCTTCCAATAAATTGCATACTTTACATTTGTGGCGTAGTTGAGGGTGTTACAACTTTGTCTTTAAATTTTTCATTT
>JBBMEF010000002.1:5006467-5026805 GCA_037832685.1 Sicyos baderoa | reverse complement strand
GGGAGAGTCCAACATCAATATAAAAGAGATATGGGTTACTCCCCCTCATTACCAATTGGTTTTGAGGTGGAACCCCATGTTCTCTCACATGGTATCAGAGCCCAAGGCACCATCTTAAGGGGTCATGTTAGGATCTCACAAATATCCCACATTGAAAAATAGGATAGTCCAACATCAATATAAAAGAGATATGGGTTACTCCCCTATCGAAAGGTTAGTGGCGCAATGATTTCATTGTTTGGGTGTAAACAAGTTCAGCACCAATGTCACGGGCGCCAGAAGCAAGCAAGACGATGTCGCTCTTCGTAAACAAGGCTTGTGTAGTACTCGCCCCTATCTCTAAAGGGGCTTATGCACTCCACTCGCAATCGTATAAACAAGCGTTAGAGCGAGCGAGTGAAGTCTTCCATTTCGTGGCTTCCCCTCACCCTATTCTTTCATTTCCACTAGCTGTAAACTTGTTCAATACCAACACCACGGGTTCGAACCCTGGAAGAAGTTGGATTTATATCATCAATTAACAAAACGAATACCCCATGTATACTCAATGACGAAAAGTTCATGAGATCGAATTCCTCACCCCTATCATTGCAATATAAAAAAATTGATCTAAGCAAATTTGAAAATATACAATATAAATAATACTCATCATACTGTATTATGTATTTGTTATTCAATATAAAAAGTACTACTTTATATTGTATATTTGACTATAGTTACTAAATTTTTCAAATTTGCTTAGTATTGTAAATATTTTATCATTTTGATCTATTCCTACAAAAACTTCGACAACTTAAATGCTAGAAACTTCAAATTAAATGTTGAAACTAATTTATAATATATATATATATATATATAATCATTAATATTTTGTAACCTGACTATTCTTATAACATATTTTATCTGATTCTACAAATTTTGGATATAAGAAAAAAAATACTAAAACTATATATATAAAAATTAGAATTAAAAAAATGTAACGGTCTTTTTTTTTTTTGAGAACAAATGTAACTGTTTGAACTATGATCTGTAATAACCCTAATTTATTTGGAATAAAAGAATTAAGGTTAAATTACTATTTTGGTCCCTAGACTATGAGGGTTGTTCTATTTTAGTCCCTAGACTTTCAAAAGTTCAATATTGGTCCCTAGACTTTGTGAGTTGTTTCATTTTAGTCTCTAGAGTTTCAAAAGTTCAAATTTAGTCCTCCAACTTTGAATTAAGTTTAAAAATAGTCCTTCATCCAACTTTAGAGTTAACCATAGTTAAATTTTAAATAAAAATAATTTTTTTTCTCTCTCCTCAATTTTTACAAACTCACTCTCAATTGAACTCTCTACCCTGTTTCAAAAAAAAAAAAGAATCCACCTTCGACTTAAATTACATTTGTTAGAGCTTGTTGGGAGCGCCACCAGTGACCTCGACGATGCGGAGAAAAGAAAGTTTCGCCTTAACATCCTTGAGCTGGGTCAAAAGATCCGTCTTCAACTTCTATCTAAGCTCATGAACCTTAATTCTCGCGGTACGAAATCAAAAGTTTTTATATATACATTACTGGTAGCAATAGATTTTAGTGAGGCTAGTTTAGGCGAGGTCCCTGGGGTCTTAAATCCAAGGTGTTGGTTACTAGCCGACAACCCGAAAAATTCGAACCAACCCAACCCAATTTGACGGGTTGGGTTGGGTTCAAAATCATGAAATTTTTATGGGTTGGGTTGGGTCAAAGATTGACTTAAAATCAACCCAACCCAACCCGACCAACCCGAATTTATCATTTAGTTTAATTTTTTTTTTTTAACCTATAACGTAATTATTTATATGTATATTTATTTTATTTAATTATTATTGTTAACTTTTCATTTTTTAATATTTTTTTAACTTTAAACTTGTTAATGGGGTTTTGAATTCAGGTAAATTTGAATTTTGCATTTGCAATAAGAATCTATTTGTACTAATGTTCATCTTAATTAAGTTTCTAGAAATCGAAAAAATGGGCGTTAGTTGCAAATCTATGAACCCGATAACCCAATCCAACCAAACCCGAAAATTAGGTTGGGTTGGGTTAGGTTGTGTCTTTAATTGGGTTGGATTGAGTTGGAGAATTGACCAACCCGATTTTTTGGGTTAGGTTGAAAATCATCTCAACCCAACTCATGTTCACCCCTAGGCTAGTATTTGTGGCCTTCCTCGTGGGAATTACTCTTTCTTTTTTTTTTTCTTCTGAAAAACATGATAAATAGTTTAATTGGAAGGTGAGTTGTCAAAATGGAGGAGAGAGAATAATTAAAGGAGAGAGAAAAAAAAATTATTTAAAATTTAACCATGGTTAACTCTAAAGTTGGATGAGGGACTATTTTTAAACTTAATTCAAAGTTTGAGGACTAAAATTGGACATTTGAAACTCTAGGGACTAAAGTGAAACAACTCTCAAAGTTTAGGGACCAATATTGAACTTTTGAAAGTCTAGGGACTAAAATAAAACAACGCTCATAGTCTAGGGACCAAAATGGTAGTTTAACCAAGAATTAATGAGGATAGTTTGTTCTTATGAGGGCAGGTTGGTATTAAGGTTGAAATTGAGGGGCAATATGGTCATTTGACCCTTAATTATTTAAAGCAATTGTTGAAACCCAAAGACAAGGCTACTGTTCATCTTCACCATTTTATGCCTCCCTTGTCCATTTCCGACCAGCCACCGCCGCTGTGGAGTTTCGTCGTCGCCTCGGTGAACTATGATCTGTGGTCCTCGTCGTGGGTCTATGCGTAGTGGGTTCGTGTGTAGCTCGCAGCCGAGGAGCAGTTCGAGTGAGTCAAATTGTTTGCGCCGCCTGGTTCGTCGCGTTCGTAGCTCTGCCGTCGTCGGCTCCGCCTGCAGCAAAGAGACGCGTCGTCGCCGTCGCGTCGTGGGTTCCACCGAGAAGCAGCTGCGCGGGTCGTGTCGCCGTGGAGCTCGTCGCCGCAGCAAGCTGGACGTCGCGAAGGAGCTTCGTGCAGCGTGGGGTTGAGCTCGTCTGTGGGTTGTCGCCGCCGTTCGCCGTCGAAAGGAGTAGCCGCCGCCGGAGTTGGGTAACCACTCTTCCTATCTCTTTTGGTTTTAGGGTTTTGAAAGTTGGGTCTTTAGGTTGAAGAAGAAGGGTGTTTGGGTTTAAATGCAAGGTTATTTAAGTTGGGAATAAGGTTGTCTTTATCCAAGGTTTAAGTTATTCTATTGAGAAATAAGGTTTAAGTTATTCTATTGAGAAATAAGGTATGTTTGGGAATGAGTTTAAAAATATTTTAAAAAGGGATTTAAAGGTGTTTGTTTGTTGGTTTATGGGTATTCAAATGCTGGATAAGTGGGGTTTGGTTATAAGCTTAAGTCTATTTAAGTGGAGAATAAGACTGTTTGTTTAGAGGTTTAAGGCTATTCAAGTCATGAATTAAATGTGTTTGGTTACAAGTTTATGGTTATTTAAAGTGTAGTTTGAGCCTGTTTGGCTAAAGGTTTAAATTTATTAAATTATAAATTATTGGCTGTTTGGATACGGGTTTAGTGGCTGTTTGGTTTAGAGTTTAATGGGTGTTTGGCTTGGGTTAAATGGTGAGTTTGACCCATTGATTTTTCTGTTGACCAGAGTTGACCCGAGCTGTTTTGCATTCTTTGAGCCGAGTTTGCAAGGCCTGTGCAGCTGTCGGGAATCGTCGCGACACATTTTTCGAGGTTTTTTCCTGTTTGCTAAATTTGATGTTTTGAATCCGTTTTTGATGGTCTAAGGTGCCAGTTGTGACCGGTTTGTTCATTTCAGGGCCCGGATCAATGGATTGACTGTTGGAGGTTTCAGCGAACTTCAAAAGTGCAGTAGTGGATTTGGCCAAGGTAAGGGACCCTTTACCCCCATCTCGAGGACTTGTGGTTAATACATGAGCCAGTTTACTTACATGAATTGATTTGTCTCTTCATAGCATGACCATGTGCATTGTATGTTGCATTTGTTTGCATTGTTAGCATATACATTTCATGCATTATCTCTTGTATGACTAGTGATGCATGATTTATGTATGTCTGCCTGATATGGTCGTGTTGCATGTGGTTTGACTATCCTGATATGGACTCGCATGACTGTCCTGATATGGACTTGCATGATGTTTGATACACGGCTCAATGCCTTGTTTGGACCAATACAAGTCACGAAGACCGGATAGAGGTGACTAGTAGGTGGGTGTGGACGATGATATTCGGGCTCACACCCCAGCTTGAGGTGATATTCTCTCGCTCCGCAGAACTTATGTGGATGGTCGGCCGGCCAGGCTCACGGACCTAGATGGTTTCTACTAGTAGCCTAGGCACTTTCCAGGTATGTGGTATGGGCCTAATATGGTTCCTTGGTGATTGGTGTGGCACCACCTCTCGCTGTGAGTACGAGGCCTGGGGCCAACAGGTTACTCGACTCACCCGATCCCTCTGGAGCATATCGCCAGATTGTTCTCGAGTCCGAGGACTCATGTGAGCTTTTGGTCTTGAGGTCTACGACCTATAGACCGCTTTGCGTGGTACTCGTCAAGAACGATGTTTCTTGACCTAGCACCCAGGAGCTTGGGTTTTGTATACCCATCGGTTATGTTGCTGATCATACTTATTTGTTGATGTTTGTATTCTTGTGCATGTGTGTCCCCGAGCTGGGCAAGCTTTACTGAGTTTGCAAAAACTCACCCTTTCCACTGTGGAATCCCCACAGGTACTACTAGACTGTACCGAGATGGATGATCGACGGAGCTGGAGATGACCATGAGACCCGCTGCATTACTTCGTATAGAGTCTTTTAGTTTATTTTTTCTACCTGAACTGTTTAGGGGCATGATGAGTTGTAAATAATTTTACCGAGCTTTTATGTTTTGATTCTTGGGTACCCTATGCTGGTTTAAATTGAATTTACGGTTTATAAACTTGTCTTTTAACTAGTTTCCAAAGATTGTTGTTTTGGGTTAAATTACACATGCCCTAAGTGTAGAACAATGTTTTTATGCATTTAGAGTCAAGGACTTAGATTTAGACCATGATTTAAGTCGGGTCCTTACATGATCATATAATAATTTAAAAGTAGTAAGTTGGAATTTTTCACCTTAAACATTGTTAAATTAAAAAAAAAAAAAATGTAACTATTAAGAAAAAGAAATAAAAAAAATAAAAACTTAGTAACTTAGGAGCTATTTGTTTGACATATTTATATAGAATTTAATTTTAAGATTTATCAATTTCTTTTTGAAAACCTACGTCTAACTAGTTTTACTATCTTCTCATTTTTATTTTTAAAAATAACTCTCATTTTTAATTATTTATTTTTAATCATTCATACCTATGCAATTATTTCTAACAATTCATTTTTTTATCATTGTTTTTAAATCAATCACAATAAATCATTTTTAACCATTTATTTTTAATAACTTTTTTTTAATTACTAAAAATAATTACTAATTTAAATCTGCATCTAAACAAGATTTTGATTCTAATTCTTCTATACAAAAATTACATTTAAACGAGTTTTTAGCTATAACTTTCAATTTTTATTCCTCACCCTAACCTTCAAAACTAAATTCTACCAAAATATGTACTATAAAAAAATAATAATAAAAAAAAAACTTCAATTTATTTACATTGCAAAAACTCTAGATTCAAATACACTTAAAAGAACATATTTTAAATATTTCGACTTCATGTAAATATACTTGAAAGAACATTTCACATTATTTTCTAGTTCATAGTAAAACTAGTATTACATTCTATTTATGCTATGTTATATTTAAAGTTTAAACTAACGATATCATTATGATATGTTAAATTGAAATTTTAGAGAGATGTTAACGGCAACTTGACCAAAACACCATGGATAATTGGGTTTTGAAGTTGATGAGAAGGGAGGAAGAGGAAATAGAGAGGAAGTTGAATGGCTTAGATGAATAAAGTATTTGTTTGGAGATATGTCGGATTTCTTAAGGAATTAGGGGCTGTGACCTCCCAAAATTTTGAAATTTATGTATTTTTTACATATATAAATGGACCTACAATGTACTTAAGTACTTAGTTTTTGTCATATATGTCATAGTCCTTCCATTTTTTTTTAATATTCTTTTATATGAAAAGTCATTATTATTGTGAACCTCAATAATATCTAGTCCTCCAATAATTATTGCCTGAATCGATCATTGTTTGAAGATTGATGTTTTTAAGGAGAAGATGTTGCAAATTAATTCCAATTGGGTGTTTGTTTATCATATTTAAAGAGAATTTAAATTGAAAATTTACTAACTTTTTTTTGAATAATTATATCAAAACGAGTTTTTTGTTTTTAATTATTCAAAATAACTCTTCATTTTTATTATTTAAAATATCTTCTCGATTTTAATCAATTATTTATAACTACTCAAAATAACTCTTCATTTCTATATCATTTATTCATATCTAATCATCCATTTATCACTTCTCAATTGAATTCAATTTTAATCACTGATTTCTAATTATTATTTTCATAACTACTAAAGATAACTACTCGTTTTAAGTTCACATTTAAACAAGTTTTTAACATTAATTCTTCTACATAAAAACCACATTCAAACAAGTATTTAACTATAACTCTCAATTTCTAACTACTAAAATAACCCCTCAACCAAAATTTCATCCTATTTTGATAATTAATTTAAAGAAAAAACTCATCTACATATATATACATGTAGTGCATAAACGAGCCCTACATGTATTTATGCGGCATCTTTGATTGCCACACAAACAAATAATTTCTTTTATATATAAATGAAAATTTTAATTTGCATTGTTTAAATCATATTGCATAAAATTATGATTCAATTGCCTTAAATATTATTATTATTTTTAGAATTCGATTGCCATTTGGAGAAAACCTGGAAATCCGGCCGAGATGGTTCGCTCGATCGGCTCGTGATAACGAAACGGTTCTTTTAAGGAAAAGTCCGGTCCATCAATTCCCGGCAGTGAACCAGTAAACCGACATGAACACGGAACCTGAAAGCTTCCATCTCTATTGGGTTATCGTCTCTTTCCCCTCGCTTCTCGATCTGTTCCTCCACAATGCTTCTCTTCGTCATCGATTGAAGATCGAATTTGTAGGTTAATGGCGTCTGGATTGAGTTTTTGTTCAATTGCTTGAAAGAGAAAGGAGAAAGGAGAAAGAGAAACATGGAAACTCATTTTCATCGCAATCTATTTGACAGGCGATCCGTTGTGAAGAACAAGATTCCTGCTGTTAAATGGATCAAAGAATGGTAAACTCATCGTTCCAATTCTCTTTTCCCGTTTTATAGCTTTTTTTTTTGTATGCTGCCGTCGATTGAGCTCTTGCTCCGGTTAGGGCTTAGTTCAGGAACTATAACTCTCTGATTTTCTCACAACTATTTTCGATTCGAGAGGTGTGCAGTTTTTTTTTTTTTTTTTTTTTTTCGCGGTGTAAACCATTATGAGTTGACCTAGTGATCTCGAGAATTTGGAGATTATGAGTTTAATCATTAACCTTCTACGTGATTCCTTAACAACTAAATGTTGTAGGCTGGGTGATTGTTATATCAGAATAATCGAGTTGTGCGTAAGTTGAGGCTGACATAGATTGAATTTGGTTTCTTTTTGTTTATAGAAGCAAGGAAACAATGAGTTAGGCAACCAAATAGACATTCTTCTAGAAAAAACAAATGAAACACACTTAAATAGGAAAGAAGGGAAAGAATTGTAATTTTCAAACAATTTCATCGATGAATGAATTTTTTTTTTGAAACAAGAGTAACCACCCTCGTCCCTAGGCCAGACTGGAGACATAAAATAAATGGAGGCATGGGATGTGTCTACAAATTAATGTTACAAGTGAGTTTCGAAACTGTGACCTTGAGGGGAGCACACCTTCAAAGTCCAAGCCTTCAACCAACTGCGCCACCCCTTGGGGACTCATCGATGAATGAAATTACGAAAGGGAGAACCCAATGGGAGAAAGAAGTTACAGAAGACCTCTCAAATTAGATAGGAGGGTAGTACAAATATAGTGATGAAAGATAGGAATAACAATGCTATCTATAAAACGAGCAAAGTAGGGAAAGGATTGTAATATTGTATTTTATCTATGTCTTGCGTTTAGGTTGTAAGTTGTTTTATTTTCTAGGATCCCCCAAGATGTTGTTGCAACTGGAGGAAAGTGCTTTCTTTTCAAATGGGTTACAGGTACTACTATGTAATTCATTACTACACTGTTGTTTCCTTTTGCTGATCAATTAATGTCGTCTAGAACGTGAGCTAAGAAGGGTTCCCCAAGATGTTGGTGTTGCTTTGTAACTTCTGGATCTCCATATTCGGAATTATTTGATTCAAAACGCTCTAACCACGGACTGCCTAGAGTAATGGATTTTGAGTTTTGTGGGCGTCTTTCTAAAAGATGATCTGTGCTTTTGAATATTGAACGTCTGTTTATAGATACCGAAGCCTTAAGACCTTTCTTAAACAAATAGGAAGCTATTGAGTGTTATTGTTGTTTGGAATGGATATCTTACCTTTATAAATCTTGGGCATGCATCTGGTACTTTTGGCTGGATGCTGATTCTTTATTCTTGTTATTTAATGATAGCGGAAAAACCATCATGAATTGGCTTAATGGTCAAATAAGGGCCTTGTAAAATATAAAGTGCTTAGAGATTATGAGTTCTACCCAAGTAGCTATCTATTTAAGAATTAATTTCATACAAATTACTTTGGTAACCAAATGTAGTAGGGTCAGACACTTGACCCGTGAGAATAGTTGAAGTACGTATGCACGTAAGCTAGCCCAAACACTTGCGGATATAAAAAGAAAAATGAAGCAGAAAGGGGTTTTCCTCCTCCTTTCATCAAGTTACCAGTACTTCATACATGGAGTAAATAAAAAAAAAAAAAAAAAAAAAAAAAAAAAAAAAAAAAAAAAAAAAAAAAAAAAATTATTAGTACTTACTTCAATATTCCCATGCTTCTTTCTTTACTATTTTCATTTGTTTATATTTTTCATAGTTCTTTTTTTCAATTTTTTTGCTTAGAGGATACATTGAAGGCTTTAAATGAGAAGGAAAAACAGTTAGAGGAACCAGAGCCTGAACCAGAACCCACCACTGAAGTGCTTTTCCTTTGTAGCTATGAGGGCTGTGGAAAAACATTTATTGATGCTGGTGCTTTGAGGAAGCACTCTCACATTCATGGGGAGAAGCAATATATTTGTCACTATGAGGGCTGTGGAAAGGTACTGTCCTCTTTTCAGATTTGTTAGAATTGACCTAGGACATTGTTGTAAGACTTCATTGTCAAAGTATTGCATTGGTATGGAATGGTATTCAACTTGGTCTGTTATTATTGTGGAGTAACCAAAAGAATATAAAATTTCACTCATCTTTCTCTTTTTATATTTGGAAACTATATTTTCTTCTGTTTTTTTTACCCGAGCGTTTTGAGGAACCAAAAGGTTAAGGTTCAATTCATGATAGACTCCTACCGAAGAATTAATTTTGTACGGGCTTCACCTTGACAACCAAATTTTATAGGGTTAGGCGGTTTGTTTCGTGAGAATAGTCGAGGTGTGCGTAAGCTGATTCAAAAATTCACGGATATAAAGAAAAATATTCATCAAAAGTTTATGTCATGAATTATTTCTCATATTCTTATTTAATTATTATCCTTGTTTGGCAAAATGTATGTTCACACTGATTTGTTTTTTTGCAGAAATTCTTGGATAGTTCGAAGTTGAAAAGACACTTTCTTATTCATACTGGTGAAAGAGATTTTGTGTGTCCTCATGAAGGCTGTGGTAAGGTGATTAATCGATCCAATGTGAAAAGATCCCTTCAAATTTTGTTTGTTTATTCGTTTGAGATTGCTTAGGGGGTGTTTGGGGCAAGGGGAATGGTAATGGTTAAGGGGGGAATGGTAATAAGAAGGAGAATAGAGTGGGGAATGATTATGGGAGGAATGATTATTTGTGTTTGGGGTGAAGGTAATGATTATGGGGGGAATGATTATTTGTATTTAAAATAATGGTAATGATTATGACAAAAATAAAATAATGAATATGATGTGAGTAAAAAATAGTGATGTGATGTATGAGAAGTTGTTGGAGAGAGAATAAAAAATAGTTAGATGGAGAATGAAAAAAGTCATTTTTGGAAAACGTGATAATGGGGTAATGATTCCCGGTGGCCCAAACACGGGGAATCATTCCCATTCCCATTCTCCCTCTTATTCTTGGTGGCCCAAACACCCCCTTACTGAGTATGTTGTGTTTGCTTGGTGCATCTTAAACAAACATGTGTACTCAAAATATTTTTAGCTCTCTTGGTGTAGTATCTTACAAGCTCCTTGGATCGATGTCTTTGATCCCTTTTTTGTTATATTTGTACATTCAATTAAAAGTTCTGTTCCTCCTCCCTATGAAAATAAATGTACGAAAGAGAGCATGATATGACATCCAACAAAAAAACAAGGAGATTATGAGAAGGGTCTCCAATTACCCTGATTAATTAATTTGTTCCTATTGCGTGCAATTGTATGCATTCTAATCTTTATCTCACTTCCGAGTTCCGAGAACTTTACCTACATCCAATGACTTTTCTTTAACCATCATGAAGTGGCTCAATTGGTCAAAGAGGACCTTGAGATATATAAGGGGATGGGTTCAATCCATGATAGCCACCTACTTAGGAAATAATTTCCTATAAATTTCCTTGGCATCCAAATGTCGTAGGGTCAGACAGTATGTCCCGTGACATTAGTCGAGGTATGCGAAAAGCTGGCTCGAATAGTCACGGATATAAAAAAAAAAAGTTTTTTCTTTTGCTATTCAGTAACATATGTCACTAATAATCATGATGATAATATCGTCATATATTTTCCATTTGGGGAGGAGATTACTGCACATGTTAAGTTGGTTGTGGTTAGAAGCGCCTCTTCACTTTGGATTGTATAAATGTCATAACTTAGTTTGGAATTCTGTGAACTCAACCATGTTCTTAAACAAATCTCTAGAATGTGTTGTGCATGTACTGAAACGACTTGATGTCAGTCTCAATACATATCATTGAATGCCCAGCCCTGCTGAACAATTATTCCTTGTATGCAGCATTTATTTATTTCTTAGATTTTGCTTTTTGCACACTAGTTTGCGCATTACGAGAAAATCGGTTCAGCGTGCACGATGATTTCGTTCTCCATGTGCATATAGCTTATATCTTTACATATGAAGTGCAGAGTGTGCAGACCTCACACTCAAATTTTAGATGTTTCTCTGTAGGCATTTTCCCTGGATTTCAACTTGAGATCGCATATGAAAACGCATTCACAAGAAAATTATCATATCTGTCCATACCGTGATTGTGGAAAGAGATTTGCCCACGAGTACAAATTGAAGAACCACGTTACATCTCACCATGAAAAGGTAGCAACTTGTGTTAAGTGCATTCCTTTAGCTCATGTACTTCCATTCTCTTTCTTTCTTATTGTCTTTCTTACTTGACGCTCTCTTTCAAGAATACTTTGTAGGTTTGTTAACTATTAATATGAGGTTTAGTGAACCATCTCGGTTAACCTAGTGGTCAAAGAGACCCTTGACTAGGAGGATATAGGTTCAATCTTTGGTAATAGCCATATGGGTTGGCCTAGTAGTCATTTCAAGAGGGTCTTAAGAAACCAAAAGATTATAGGTTCAATCCACGGTGACCACCTACTTAGGAATTGATTTCCTAACCATTTCCCTAACATCCAAATATTGTAGGGTCAGGTGGTCTATCTCGTGAGAATAGTCGAGGTGCGCGTTAGCCAAATGTTGACAGCTAAATGTTGTAGGCTTAGGCGGTCTCTCCTGTGGAAACAGTCGAAGTGCTTGTAAGTTGGCTCATACACTCACGAATATGAAGAAAATAAAAAGAAAAAAAAGGTTTAGTGGTTTACTCTTGGTTATGAGACTATAACAAAGGTCATCAATAAGTTGAGCAGTCAATCTAGGTAGATGGTTATTGTTACATTCAACTGATTGTCATCTTTGTTTATAGGATGTGACACCTGAAGTCATCAAATATACACCACCTCCTGAGAAACAAACCAAGGTTTCTAAACCATCTGGAGGAGCTTATGCTTCTGCATCATCAGATCGCCCATATGCTTGCCCCTACGCAGGGTGCGAAAAGACGTACATCCATGAATACAAGCTTAAACTTCATTTGAGAAGAGAGCATCCTGGACATCTGGTTGAAGACAATGGAAATGTTCCACACGAAAATGAGGTAGAAGCGAGTGATCAAGATGGGTATGGCGGAAAACGGGTAAATGTTAGAAACCAGAAACAGAAGAAGCCGAAACCGAACTTGAAGTTACCGCCTTCGAAAATATTGCGGAGTAAAGGCACAACTCCATCTCCTGCTCCAATGAGTGGAGCTAAAAAGTCGTGGCCGGTTAAAGAAGAAACCTACGAGGAAGAAGATAGTGAAGAAACAGAGGAGGATCGTGAGAATGTGGAGGATGGTTGGAGATATGCTGAAAATGAAGAAGATGATGATGAGGAAACAGAGTATGAAGATTGAATCCTTGGAATTGGGCGGCTTGTATGTAACTAACAACCTTTGACGGGTTAATTAGTTGCATATTCACTCCATTGGGTTGATCGAGTGATTTAACATGATTCAATGTAGTAGGTAGAAATGAGCTCAACTTACATATTAATGTATTAACTATTATGAGATTATGAGATTAGTAGTTTGAGTTCTCTAATCTTCTATCATGCTAAAATGATACAAATACATGTTAACAGAACAAAAGTTCATATGTTCAAACTCTTGTGGAGTTTTTTCTTTTTTGATTAATATTGTTTTTCTAGAAGTAGAGAGAGTCGGTTGATATAACCAAACTCATTTTAATTGGTCAAATTTAAATTTTTGGATTGATTATTGATTTAATATAATTCAATGGAGTATCATAAAATTGTGTTCAAACTCTTTTCAGACGATTAATATGATTTTTTACTTGTTACACTTCTAAAAATTTCAAATTCACAATTTAGAGTACTTATTGATATAATTAAATTCATTCTAATCTATTAGATTAACTTTTGAGTTGATTGGTAATATAATTTGATTTCATATTCACATATTTAATCATGATGTAAGTATAACCAATTTCATATGAAAATTAGGAAGTGTGTGTGAGAAAGAATGATGAGAATGATCATTCTTCCTTTTTAAATATATTTCTGTTTGGAATAGATATCTAACAACACTAGTGTTGTACTCGCTTACAACCAAACAATGAAACCACCGCCATGGACTCATTCCGTACCAAATTTATAATTTAAAGTATATTTTTATTGTTAAAAAATATATATGAGTATATTCCATAGGATGGTTTGGTTTTTACAATATTGTTATCAACGGGCCAACCAAAACCTAAGTCCAAAAAAAAAAAAAAAAAATGAAATTAAACGTATTTAATTGGGTTTCGGTTTCATTTGATGAAGTTTGAAGTGGAAGAAGAAAAAAGGTTTTGGTTGAGAGAGCAAGAAAGCTCGACAATGGCCGCCGCCTCAGCTTCCACTTCGTCTTCTTCAGAGGAAGAGATGACATTGACGGTGAAATGGAGCGGAAAGGAGTACACCGTACGAGTCTGCGGCGATGACTCTGTGGCTGAGCTCAAGCGTCGAATCTGCGAGGTTACTAACGTGTTGCCCAAGCGCCAGAAGCTTCTCTATCCCAAAGTCGGATCCAAACTCGCCGATGATTCGCTTTTGCTCTCTCAGCTTCCTCTCAAATCGTCGCTCAAGATGACCATGATCGGGTTCGTCTCTCTATTTCCTTCAACTTGTTCTTCATCGCATATGTTTTTTTCTCTTGTTCTGTAATTTCTTGTGCATAAATTTAATTTTCTTTATGATTAGCGTTCTTTGCCCTATTTTCTCTATTTTGTTTGCGAATAGAGGCTATGAATTGGATTATTTTGACCAATTTAACAAGAAATCGAGGCTGGTCAGTGTTGCTTTTGTAACCTATATGAAAACGCTCAAATTTCTGTGCAAATTCGGCTTGTTGGAGTGCCTTTAACTAGGTTGTGCTACTGTTACTTAGTCGGGTCTCGCTGCCCGTTCGGCGAGCAGAGACCAGTGAGGCGGGGTCTAGGGGAAGCTTGCAGTGGGGCTTTGGAGGCAAAGCCTCCTAAACCTAGTCGAAATATGTAATATTTGTATTCTTTATCTCCTAAATAAAATTGT
Organism: Sicyos baderoa; assembly: GCA_037832685.1. Lineage (NCBI taxonomy): Eukaryota > Viridiplantae > Streptophyta > Magnoliopsida > Cucurbitales > Cucurbitaceae > Sicyos > Sicyos baderoa. The sequence goes on along the minus strand of JBBMEF010000002.1, from coordinate 5,012,550 downwards.
TTCTATGCTGGCGTACATAGTTAACCCAAGGTCACTTAAATCACTTGCTCTTTTGTCTCGGATTTCTTTAATTCTTGATTGTTGTTATGATTATTCATAATACTGCTAAACTATCGTTTTTAGTTGAAAGAACTAGAAGGACCCAAAATTTGTTGAGTTGTATGCTTTGTACTTCATTTCTATTTCTGAGATTTTAAGTTGATTATTTGCATCTTATTTTAAAAGAGTGATTTCATTGTTACTAATTGAGATACCAGGACTGTTGAAGATGATATAATCGTGGATCAAGTGGAGTCGCCTGAAATTATTGACGATTTTGAACTTGGGAAAGATGAAGTCATTGACATTAGAGATAAGGATGTCAATAAGCAGAAGCTGAGAAGACGTATTAGTCAATACAAGGTGAGATGTTTGTACTTGATGAATTTGAAAGTTCAAGTGTTCAACTAGTTGGAAATGGAAAGTTATTCAAGGGCTATGAATTTTTCCTTTTATGAAATTGAATTGTTAAAAAAGAATCTTCATTACACAGGTATCAAATATCAACCTTTACAATTCTGACATACTCATGGTTTTTCCGTGCTCTTTGTTAACGATTAAAGATTTTGCATTGATATATCATATATTCATATGGAGGATAGGATTTTTTTGCATAGAATGTAGTTTTGTCATTGTGCATTGTACTAATCCCTTCTATTGATTATTACCCGTACAATAGTTTACTTTTGATCATCCAAGTGTTATTCTAGTCATCTTTTCTTGACTCACTGACTACAAATGTTTCTCCTGCATTTGTTGAATTGTAGATAGAACTTCGCAATCCATGCCGTGAAGGAAAGAAATTACTTGTTCTGGACATTGACTACACACTTTTTGATCATCGCTCTCCTGCAGAAAATCCTCTTCAACTCATGCGGCCTTGTATGTTTTATCCGTAATTTTTTTTTCACTTCGTTTATTAACTGTGCCTATTTTATTTTCCTTCTGTTTTCTGTGTCAATAAACAAATATGAAGTGCTCAACTTTTCGAGTGCAGATCTTCATGAATTTCTGACTGCTGCCTATGCTGAATATGATATCATGATATGGTCAGCAACCAGGTCAGTTTCCCTTTCCAAGTATTATAAGCTAAGTTGTACTGCTTTTTGCAAGAGGAAACATTTTCATTGATAATATGAGTTATGATGCTGCTTTTTATGTGTGTGTGTGTGTGTTTTTTGTCATTTATTTTGTTTCTGTTTTCTTTCGCTTTCTTGTGAAGCTTGTTTTCTAAGATCAATATTCTTTTTTCACCTACTCAATGTAAAATGTTGGCAAGGAATTGCGCGGGGATGAGGAAAGAAGAGTCTTGCGTCTTAGATGGAAGCAAAACTCTAGTTGAGAGAGTTGTAAATTTTTGAAAGATTTGAGAATATTGTAAATGCCTTGCGATCTTACAGTTGTTCCACTTAAACAGATGATATTCCGTGACAGATGAGTGCATGTGTTATTCTTATCGTCAGGGTTGCTGTCAGTGTAGTAGATGTCATTATTTCTTGGAACTTATGTGAACCTCTTGTTGTTCTTATTATCTTTTGTACCTTTTTTTTGGCAGCCTTAAGTGGGTTGAATTAAAGATGGGCCAGCTTGGCGTTCTCAGTAACCCAAACTACAAAATCACTGCTCTTTTAGACCATTTAGCTATGATCACAGTTCAGTCGGATCATCGCGGGACCTTTGATTGCAAGCCTCTAGGCTTGATTTGGGCACAGTTTCCAGAGGTATGCGGCGTGTGCTGATCAATTCATTTTAGCTCCAAATCCATCTTTTAGAATGTGGTAGTTTCTTGGGAAATTGAATTCTTTTACAAAAGCAACCATGTTGATGAAACTGAAAGAAAAGAGCTTTTTCTGATGAGAATAAGGAATTTTTCACATACATTGGTTTTCATTCCACTGTCAAACGAGCTTTTCTTGTTCTTCAAGAAATTAAAAAAATTTACTTCCATTGAAATTTTGCAGTTTTACAACTCAAGAAACACTATAATGTTTGACGATCTTCGGAGAAATTATGTAATGAATCCACAAAATGGCCTGGTAATTAAGCCATTCAGGAAAGCCCATGCGAATCGTGATAGTGACCAGGAGCTTATGAAGCTCACTCAGTACTTGCTTGCCATTGCGGAACTTGATGACTTGAGCCCTCTTGATCATAATAATTGGGAGCTATACTCTGAAGATGGTCCGAAAAGACGCCGGCGGCATGCCTGAGTAACAGATTTAGTCTGTTCTTTTGTGACTAGTTGAGGTACGCTCTTGTGACATGATAATTTTGAATTTGTAGTTGCTTTTAATCAAACCATATATGGATGACAAGTAGGGAGCGAGTAAATCAATAGATTTCTAAGATTATGTAAGGGTTTTTTTTTTTTTTTTTGATGTCCGTGACTGTCCGGGCCAGCTTACGTGCACAAGCGCACCTCGACTAATGTCACATGGCATACCGCCTGACCCTACAACATTTGGATGCCAAGAAAACCTGTAGGTATTAATTTGAAATTAATTCCTAAGTAGGTAGCCACCATGAGATTTGAACCCATCACCCCAAGGCCCTCTATGACCAATTGGGCTACCCCATGATGGTTAAGATTATGTAAGGGCTTTTGAATCATGTTAAGCTTAAGAAGCTTGAGTGGGGCCAATTTCAAAGTTTAAATGATGGATGATTTTTTTGTATATGTTCGTGAATGTCTAGCCAAGCTTGCATACACTTGTCTGACCCTACAACGTTTGATGGATAGTTAATCATTATGTTGTTTAATAATCATAAATGTTCGGGCTAGCTTATATACCTATCTCGACTATTTTTGCAGGACATCCGTCAATTCTTGTTGTATTTGATAGTCAATTTAGCTGTTCGGAAATTAGTTCTAGATGGGTGGCTAGCTAGTAGCTACCATGGATTCAACTCACCTTTATTTGACCCTTATATCAACTCAACTTATGATCGTTAATTCTTATTTGTCTTTCTTATTCTTAATTTTTCACTTTCTTTTTTGTAATTGGAAAGTTGTGGAGCTTTGCTATACCCCTATACCAAAAGGGTACTCGTGCTTGCTCCAAAGTTCGGATTCGAGAGACACGAAAGATTTTTATCTGTCGGCATTCTTAATTTCTTATGTTGCAGTGACGGGTCTTTCTCCTGTTCTCATGGAACACTTGTTTTCCTTTGCAGGGATGCTGATAAGGATTTGGAGTGAAGGGGGCTTAACCAATTATTCCACTTCTCTAATGAAAATTCATCTATCTGCCTTTCAACTTTTTTGTTCTCTGGTGACAAAATTTATAGATTGTGATTAATATTACTGTATGGACTGAAGTTAGTTATATAAATATTGCTTTTTCTTTCCGTGATGCACAATCAAACATTAGCAACCATTCACTAATGACAGGATAGTTGACGCATATAATGGGCTATTGGAAAGCGAAGCTTTGCTCCACTATATCCGAGGTAACTATACTTATTCTTAGGTCAGGCAGGAGACATCAAAAGAATGAAGATATTGGAGGCGTTTACAAATTAATGTTCGCATTAATGTTGCAAATGAATCTTGAACTTGGGATTTCGAGGTGTCACTCCTCGGGAACTAATGGGCTATCAGATTTAGGAGTGAACCTGAACTGTAAGGGTTTGGTTGAATTGAGTTACAATTTTATAATTTTTGAGTTGAGTTGATAATGGGATTGGTCAATTTTTAGCTCAATTCAACCAAATCAAAACTATGAATAGTATTATATTAATTTTCTTAGTTTTTTAAACATAGATGAGATCAACACGAATTGGATTGTTCTGATGAGATTGACCAACTAGAAAAATGGAATTAGTTTAAATATTCTTTTAATTCAGTCCAATCAGACCATATACACTCCTAATACAAAGAAATTAAATTCAATCATCTCTTCCTTGCACCTTCTTTTGGAGTCATAAATTAAAAAATAAAAATAATAAAAATAATAAAAGGAAAAAAAAAAATAACTTTCTGTAATGTCAATTATTCTTTTGGAGTCATAAATTCAATCATCTCAATGGATTAGTTTCTTGTAATTGTTATCGGTAGGTCATTGGTAACTTTCTGACTCCTAAAAAAAAGTAATCTCAATTATTTACACCGACAAAATCTAATAAATTAATAATAAATTTTATTTCATGAGCAAGTGGTAAATAAGCAAGATAAAGGGCTACTTACATTACATCTCCCGTTCATATTGAAGCATGAACTTCTTATATCAGCAAAATACATGGTGATAATAAACCATAGAAGACCATGGGTAGATAATAGATATAGCTGCCAAAAGCAATATCTTGTACAATCTAGTAATCATGAGGTTATAGATTCATATCTTATCACCTCCGGCAAGTCAGCGGCCCAGAAGAGGGCATGGTTCGTGGTAGCTTTTCATTCACATCTACGAAAGACAACCAAACAAATGCAAGTACAACAGACTTGCATTTGATGAGCCAGCTCAAGCAATTGACAAACCACGTTCCTTGGATGGCTTCGTTCATCTGAAAAAAAACAACTCCAACTGATTTACAAATCTAGATTTGGACCGAACCGGCTACTGATTCGGAACCTGAACGTCCATCCTTCTGTCTCAATGTGAGCTTCGCAAACTGCGTCTCGTGGTCTCTGTTTTTGGTACGTTTGAGACCGGAAGATGGTGGCTGCGGCTGTTGCTGCTGTTGATACAACATTCGTAGTCTTCCAATCTCCCTCTCCAGTACTTCATGCTCATCTAAATATAATTTCACATTCAAGTCTTCTTAGAAAAAGCAAGATATAGAAATTAAGGTCACGTTTGATAACTAGTTTGTTTTTTGTTTTTGAAATTTAAGCCTACAATAACTATCTTACCATATGTTTTTTCTTGTTTGGATATCTACATCTTACTTGTAATTTTAGAAACCAAACAAAAATTTGGAAACAGAAAAAAAATAACTTCCAAAAGCTTGTTTTTGTTTTTGAAATATGAATAGCATTCACATATTTTCTTAAAAGATGTATACATCATAGGAAAGATGGAACACATTTGAGTAAAAATAAGCTTAGATTTCAAAACCTAAAAAAAAAAAAAAAAATATCATCTGAAACCAACGTAAAACTCAAGTTGAGAGTATAGAAGCTCACAGTATTTTATATGCTGCTCCTGAGATAAGCTTTCTAATCTCTGTTTGAGCGCTTTATTTTCCATGCCAAGAATTAAGTTTTGCTGACTGAGAAATTCAAGCTCGGCAGAAACTTTGGAACCTTCTGCATGTAAGGTTTGTATGTTTCTTTCTAGCTCGGCAATGTACTGAAGTTTACGCACACGAGAACGTTGAGCAAATTGTCTGTATTCATAACAAGTCAAGTTCAATCATACACATATATTGGAGAGTTATATCTAGTTTACACATCCGTTTAATTCTGACCATTGCTTTTCTAAAAGCGTTTAATTCTGAATTTTTGTTTTAAAAAAGTCAAATTCTATCCTCGCATATGTTAAACTGATTCCAATGAAAAATCAAACCATAAGCCTTAAGGAAGACTTGAGCAACTGGGAGACGAAGTTTCAAACAAAATTCAAGATTATGTCAGGGAGAATGTAGATGATACGCAATGCAGAACTTACTGTTTAGCTCTTTTGTTATCAGTATCAGCCGGAGCTGGCTTAACATGGGGACTATCTAGTCTCTCAGATGACTTTGAGTTCTGCAGACCAGTTTCCGCCGAATCTTGCTTTTCAATAGCTGTTGATGAAAACCCATTTGTTTCCAGTGGTGTACATATCGGCCTTGAGCTTTCAAGAAGAATGCTACTTTTGGCAGAAGTGCGGGCAGTTGGGTTAGTTGTTAATGTAGTTGGAGGCAATTCCCATATCCTGTTCTTCTGTTTGATCCAGCTCGATTTCGTATAAAATGAAGCTGTTAGGAATAAATATCATTAGCGGTATATTCCCATATCCTGTTCTTCTGTTTGATCCAGTTTCCGCGCGATTCGTGAGGTGCAATGATGCATCCTATTAGCGGTATATTCTGTTCGGCGACGTGATCAACGACAGTTT
>JBBMEF010000002.1:4954166-5005763 GCA_037832685.1 Sicyos baderoa | reverse complement strand
ACGGTTTTTGCCAAATCCGTGAAGAAACTACCTTAATGGTGAGAAATAAGAGGATGGACGATTTTTGCCAAAAAAAACTTCCCCTGATTATCGCATAATGGAAGGGAAGGTGGAGGCTTTTCAACTTTCCTTCTAGAATCAATTTAGGGTCAAGTTGGTAAATTACATATTTAGAGCATTTAGTATTTTAAAACAAAAATCTAGTTTTGCAATTTGTTAAATTTTTGCCTAATTTTGTAATTAGTTCTCTAATAGGGTCTATATAAGCTAATCTCTCAATTTTAAAATGGATTGAATTACTATTTTGTTTAGCATAAAAGGCATGGGTAATCATTCAACTAAATTTCTATAAAGTCCTTTTTTTTTCATTATCATGGCAGTACTAGGAGTGTTGTGTAATTGCTAACCCACATCAATAGGGAGAAGAAGCAAGTAGAGATCTCCATTTGCCCCGGAGGGTTGGACTTGCTCGTAACAAGGTAGGAATTAGAGCGATTGTGATGGAAAAAATTTATCACATGCCAATACAAAGTTGGAAAATATATTTTTTTTTTCTAATAAGACTATAAGTGCTTCTGACCTTTTAGTTATTAAACATATATTAGCAGTTCATATAAACCTATAAGTGCTCCTCCTATTCCTAAAGAGTTGAGAGATTATAGCAATATCAAAGGAAAATATACTCACAAAGCTAACACACAATGGAAAATACAATCTCGTTGTCATCCTATCCCGTTAACAAGGAAATTATTTTTATTTTATTTTTTTTAGATAAAAGGGAAGGAAATTAATTAGTGTAACCTACAATTAAATCACTCTATAATAGTTAATTTAGTTTCCTATTGTGTTTAAAGTAAACATATATTTTAAAAGTAAAAAATATTAATGAAACTTTTTTAAGTTGGAAAGAAATTTGATTGAAACAAAAACACAAAATCCACATTATAACTTTTAGGATAAACCAAACTAAGCATTTTTTAGGTCATATTTGATCACCATTTTGTTTTTTATTTTTAATTTTTAAAATTTAACCTTACAACAACTATTTTATCATATAATCTTAAAAAAAAAATAGTTTCAAAAAATTCGCTTTTATTTTTGAAACTTTGTTAATGAATTCTTTAATGAAAGATAAACATATTATAGAAAAAGTGAAATAAGAATAAGAAATTTGAGTAAAAATAAATTTAATTTCAAAAATAAAAAACAAAATAATTATCGGACGGAACCTTACGAATTTGATTAACGGAACCTTACGAATTTGATTAGTACTTTTCAACTTTTAAAAAGTAAAGTTCATTCCAATCGTATTCAGCTAAAGTTTTAAAGTATTTTAAACCATTAAAACCTCTTCCAAAATTATAATAATTAAACAGTCTAGAAAAGAAATAAAAGCCTTGCTTTTCAAGGAAATGTTAGATCAGTTTAAGCATTATAAAAATTAAGAATAATCAATTAACTAAATTTAAATAAACTAATTTAATCATTGCCACGAAAATACAAGATAGTGTTGCATATATCTCAAATTAACATTCAGTTCAAACTCCTATGCTAAACAAAATGACATAACACAAGTTGAGCATAATCCTCATAAGAACATACCAAAAAAACTTCACCTAATTGTTTCCCTATAACAAATGTGAGACAAATGGCTCAGTTAAGATGATCCCTTCACATTTAATATTTCACCATCTCAGAATCTTCCCTGCAGAATTCAAAAGCTTTTGTTAATAAAATATAACTATAAAGCACATATTCATGTATGCAAAGTATGTTTTTTTTTTATATCCGTGACTGTCCGGGCCAGCTTGCACGCACCTCGACTAATATCACGGGACATACCGCCTGACTCTACAATATTTGGATGCCAAGGAAACCCATAGGAAATTAATTCCTAGGTAGGTGGCCATCATGAGATTTGAACTCATACCCTTATGCACCCCAAGGCCCCATTTGACCAATTGAGCCACCCGTATGCAAAGTATGTGAAAGTACATATTCGAAGTTGTTGAACCGAGAGAATAAACTGTGTTTTTCTCACATATTCATGTATGCAACTATATATGTATATATAGTATGTGAAAGTACATATTCAAATTTGTTGCACCAAGAAAATAAACATGGTTTTTGTAAGTGACTGTCCGAATTAATTTCGACTATTGTCACCGGGCATACGGCCTAACCTACAAAATTTGGAGGTCAATGAAGCCCGTAAGAAATGAATTCTTAGACCGGTGGCCATTGGAACTAGGCTACTCCATCATAGTTGTTTGGTAACCTTTTGATTTGTTTTCTTTAAATAAGTTCATTCTCTCATTTTTCCACGATTAAAACTCTGAAAGAAACATTAGAATGTTTAGCCAAATTCCAAAACCTGAAACAAAAGTTTTAGAAGAAAGCATAATGTTGTTTTGTTTTTCTAATCTGGTTTCCTTAAGAGATGAATCTATTGTAGAGAAAATAGGAGAAAACAAGCTTATTTTTTAGAAAAACCAAATGATTATAAACGTGTCTCATACTACTTATTACTGTAATAAAATGCCTTACTTGGTCGTTCCATGTTTGCCCACCAGAAGTGTAGTTTTGCAGTTCTCCTTGCATGTTTCTTCGATCACCTTGGGGAAATCTTTGACCTTCATTCAGGCGACCTTCGTTCGAGCCTGGGTAAGGTGCATGACTCTGTCCTTGACTGTGAGGCGTTCCCGCTCCATGGCCCGGATATCCACCTTGTGCATACGCAGTTCCACTCTGGGCAGGATTAAAACCAGCACCAGCACTACCCTGGCCTGATGGAGGTACAAAATCTCTCTGCTCTCCTTGGGGATGATAATTTGGTTTCACATCAGGGTTGTAACTTCCCTGCCCACTTTGATTGTAGTTTCCTTGATAAGAAGGCACTGGACCTGATCTACCTCCCTGATAGGAATCTCTTCCATTAGGAGCATAATTGTTCATAGGTGAAGGATCTCTCCTTTCTCCAGGCCCACTTTGGTTGATGTTTCCTTGATAAGAAGGCATTGGCCCTCTTCCTCCCTGATTGAGATCCCTTCCATTGGGAGCATAATTGTTCATAGGTGAAGGATCTCTCCTTTCTCCAGGCCCACTTTGGTTGATGTTTCCTTGATAAGAAGGCATTGGCCCTCTTCCTCCCTGATTGAGATCCCTTCCATTGGGAGCATAATTGTTCATAGGTGAAGAATCTCTCCTTTCTCCCGATCCCGGAGGGCCATCATTTCGGGGTGGACCTTGTGGCATATAGTTCTGGGAAGCCTCAAAATTGCGTCCATCTCCTTGCATAGAACCCTGTTGACTGTAGGATGGATTACCTTGCCAATTAGGTGGCGGTCTATTTCCCCTATCAAATCTTGGTTGATCGGGATTTCCCCTATCAAATCTTGGTTGATCGGGATTTCCCCTATCAAATCTTGGTTGATCGGGATTTCTGGTATTGTTCCGATCACGATACCTTCCCGTCTGCCTCCCATATTGAACAGGTGGTGGTCTTGGTATAATGGTTCCATTGATGTATTTGTCTCCTGGTGATTACAAAATGAAAGTTATTCAAAGAAAGAAATGGCACATTCAGCATCAAAGCAATTTTTTTGCCAGGATGACAGATGTCACTTGGTTAACTATTAAAGCTGACTTTAGTCCATGTCAATTAGGAAATTTGCATACCTCCATACTCCTTGTTAACAGGATCAATGTAAGAATCGGGCAATATAAACACAACACCAGGTAGACCTAGAAAAAAAAATGAAAAATCAGCATTGAACACAGTATCTAAAAGATAAAATTTGTCAATAAAAACTGCCACTCTGGTAAAAAAACAAATAACTACCGCGAAATTTCTCTGATTCTTCTTCTGTCATGATAGCTTGAAACCCCTGATAAGTAGTTGTGCTGCAAGCATACATTTTCGCTTTTGCTTCTTCCACACTGTTCATAGTTTGGGGGGAAAGGTTAAACAATGGTGCCATGTTAGGTCATCTAAAATACTAGAGCCATAGCAACTTCAATCAATTTAATTGCTAGAAAAAAGGTAAAAATGTTGTCAACAAAGTGAAGTAAAGACTATGATAGGATCATAAGATAGCAACAAAGGCATTATTCTCTTGAAACATTATTGAACAATTAGAGATCCATTTTGTAATTGGCATTGCCATCTAATTTCATACCATCAATGAAAATGTTTCTTATCCAAAAACAAAAGTTAAAAAGAAAATACTAAGAGGCAAATTTACCTGCATGATAACTACACTTATTATACAAAAAGATATCAAGTAAAAGTAAAGAAAACCAGAGAAAAATAATGGCATTAAGACTTGAGCTCGTAATCTTACAATCATATGAGTTATTATAGCTAAACCTTGTCAGTACTGGTCCAAATTGCAGAGTGAAACATATTAATGCCAAAATCATTTCATCAACTAAAAGCCCACTTAGTCCAACAAAAACAAAAGGGGATTTTGCATGGGTAATAAAAAATGTCAAAATATTCATCTATAACACAAAATCAAAATTAATTCATTTATAATAGAAAAGTCAAAATTGAATTCTATCATAGTTCTATCGGTGATAACATTCAATTAGTGGTAGACTCAACTTATCACTAGTTGAGTTTTATCATTTATAGAATATTATGGTCTATCACCGGTTGAGTTATATTACCAATTGAATTCTATCGGTAATAGAAAATTATCTGTTATGGATGCATTATTTTAGTATGTGCTGTTGAAGGTAAATATATCAGATCAAATAATCGTGGCCTGTAGAGAGAATTCGATCGCTCCAGACCCAGAGAAGAAAATATATATATATATATATATAATCTCACTAAAGTGCCGTCTGATCCATGATAATTAAGGAAGCACATTACAGAAAGAAAAAACAATAAAAAAATGAAAAAAATAGAAGAAATTCATAGATGATAACAAAATTAGCCATCCCAAACAATCTTGGAAGTCGTAAGGATCTCCAAACAATATGCAGTGAATGAAGAATTCGAAGTGTGAGCTATAAAACTCAAAGTTCATCAAAAGATCAAAAGAAACAAAACCTGATATTCAAGCCTTTAGCACAGGTTTCTTCGTAAGTCCGAACCATCTCCTCAGGAGTAGGTTTTGGATCCTTGGGAAATTCCATGGTGATGAGCCAGTGATTGTAATCGCAGCCCTCGAACAGTATTGTATCGGGCCCAATCTTGTCGTCTTCGTTATTGCTCCCAAACGATGACCGGGAAGAGAACGCCATTGACGACGATCTCAAAGGCCAGTATGGTGAAATCATGACTGAAGGCTTAGATAGAGAAGGAGCCGAAGGACAGAAAATGGAGTGGCTGATTTGAGAAGATGCTGCCGGAGTCGACGGAGCATGGCGGTGGAGGGCGGAAATGGCGGACAAAGTGCGGCGGAGACGGAGAGAGTAGAGCGCCATGATCGGTGCAAGACGACTGAGATGGAGAATGAAGGCTAGGGTTTACGGAAGGGTTTTTGGTGGGTGAAATGAAAATGAGGCAAGTCGGTGCTCGATGTGGGTTTTTTTTCTTTTTTTTTTTCTTCCTTTTTTGTGTGGTAATTTGTTGTATGAATTTTTTGTTTTACAAGGAAATAAAAAATGGTGAAAAGGAGTGTAGTAGCATTAGTCGTATTTTGTCTTATCTATTATAATTTAAGCCTCGTCATTTAAAAAAACCAAAAAAAAAATTCAAGTTTGAATTAATTAAATAGTCCGATATTTTATATTATTTGAGAATAGTTGTGTTATGTAGAGTTTAATAATATTTTTTCTCTTTTTCTCTTCTTCTCTTTACCTACCGGGAGTCAAACCCGCAGCCAAAGGGTTATATTAAAATTAATCCAACCGCTATGGCCAACAAATCGATTGGTTTGTTAGTCCTCTTTCTCTCAATTTGTATGAGGGTGTGATTGTGTGAGTTAATTAGTTGATTGGATAAAAAATAAACTAAAATTAGTAAGGTCAATAGTCATTTGGTTTTTTAAGTTTAAACATATTCTCATTTAAATTTATACTCATATTTCCTTAAGAAAGTAGGTGATTGCTAACCAACTTTTAAAAATAAAAATAAACTTTTGAAACTTTTATTTTTTTATTTTTTCAAATTTTGGTTTGGTATTTACAAAAAAAAGTAGATATCAAAATAAGAAAAAATAAATAGTAAGATAATTATTTTAGGCTTAAATTTAAAAAACAAAAAACTAAATAATTATCAAGGTCTAATTTATTGTAATTTTAGAGATGGACAACTCAATTTTGTATTAAATCAAATATTCTAACATGGAAAAGGTCATTTCATTTACATTTTTATTTTTTGGTACTTCCCCCTTGTTCGTGGTTTAGGGAAAAACAAACTAACATATTTATAAATAAAAAAAAAACAAACGAACAAACTAACTAGCTTATATATATATATATATATATATATATATATATATATAAAAAAAAAAAAAAAAAAAAAAAAAAAAGCTTCTTCTAAACATGTGAAATATGTTGACAAAACTAAACACACAAACACCAACAACTATCAGCAAAATAGCACCTCCCCCCTACATAAAACTGCATTTACAGGCCAATCAAAATTGTACTCACTTCAGTAAAAGGGGATTGATTTAGGGGATTAAATCAACGGTATGATGCAAGTCCATGTTCGTGTGACTGATGCGAATGATAACGGATGTCTTATCCACTAAGTTACATTTGAATCAGTCACACGAACATGGACTTGCATCATATCGTTGTTAAAACATTCGAATCAGTCACAAAAACATGGACTTACATTCGAATCAGTCACACAAACATCTACATTATTACTAATGGTACCAAAAAAGATCATATATACTTTCCAAAATAGGAGTTCTAATTGTAAAGTTAAGCATGAGACTGCCTCCAATATAGCTTTGTTCCAAAAGATGGGTAACCATTTGTAAATGGTAAACAAGAAAAATGAACAAAAAGTTACTATGCGTGACATATATATTTGCTAACTTTCCTACATCATTAAAAAAAAACAATCTCTTCCCTTCTCGTGACCGAGATCTCACGGCCAGAGAATCACGAAAAAAAATATGGGCACTCGTAATACATAAAAGCCAAGCACCCACAAACACTAAACCTGTGAGTTCAATTCAACAGAAGTTTGCATCATACTCTCTACCTGCTATATGACACAATCGCTCGCTTCTTCTCGGGAATTTGAAACAACATTAACATGATTGGAGAGAAAAGTGAAGCCGAGTGCAGTCGTTCTTTCTCGTGTATCAACCGCTAATCGCACTTGATGTTTCTGTAGATCCTTCTCACAAACAAGTTGGAGCCAAGATAGCCCACGGCTCCTGCATATTCAAGTAATTAATCGACCAGAAGCATAAAATAGAAGATATGATTTCAAAGATTTAATAAAAGTTCACGAGAATAAAGTCCACAACTATCTGTTGTAAAACTGTTTTTTTTCTATATATGTGACTGTTCGAACCAGTTTTCGCACACCTTAACTAATGTCACGAGATATATTGTCCGACTCTACAACATTTGAATATTAAGGAAACTTTTAGGAAATTAATTTCTAGGTTGGTGGCCACTATAAATTGAACTCATTACCTCTTAATTCTCCAAGGCAATCTTGACCACTACCGCTCTATGATGGTTAAAACTAAATTTAATTTATAGAATAGATTATAAAAATGAGACAAAGGGAATAGATTATTAGGGGCATTTGGGACAGAGGGAATGGGAATATAGAGGAAAATGATTAACAAAGAATGATTATGTGAGTTTGGTGTGAATGAATGGTTATGAGGGAACCGTTACTCGTATTTGAGGTACAATGAATGATTATGATCCATACCTCAAATATAGAGGAAAATGATTAAGGAATAATGATTGTCTCTATTTGGGGTGAATGAAATGGTTATAAGGGAATTGTTATTTGTATTTGAAGTACAAAGAATAATTATGGGGATGGTAAAAAAAAAAAAAAAATGATTATGGGGAATCATTATGTTAGACTCCTACTAGTGTTTTGCTTAAATAGGAGATTTGGCTATGCATTTTGGTATTGTTGTCTTAATCAAAACTTGGGAGAGACTAGCCCTCTCGAATGGCTATGATATTGTAACTTCTATCTATTTATTATCGTAAGAGAAATACTCCTCTACATATGGATGTGTAGAGGGACCCTACTCATGTATGCTCATTGGCTGAAGCTTCAATGACACGCAAGCTGCTTACTCCACTATCGCGGAAGCTACTATATATACAAGGATTTTTTGGAGTCATAAGCTCCCCTTTTGTAACTGTGACCTCTCTTTATATGCTCATTGGCACCACTTATTGTAACTGTTTCCGATAGGTTTTTTTGTAATTTTTCAATCATCAATGAAAAGTTTACCGTTCCCCATAAAAAATTTGCTAATATTTTAGAGACGAGAAGATAAGTAAGGATGCAGCAACTCACCGCATAAAATTCCTAAACCAAGACAGAACATCATGGTATATCCAAAATAGAAGCTGGTCTGGAAGAAGCCTGACATCTTTGTCTTGACATAAAAGTAGTATATTGAGTACAAGTACACATAAACAGCAGTTGAGGCTGCAGAGAAGAAAGAAGTCCACTGCCAGTGATAGTTCTCAGCATTGAGCAAGAAATATGTCCCAACAATTGTGACACAAATAGTAACAATAATGAGAATAATGAACACCAGTAGCATAAAGCCGTACACATAGTACACCTGCTGACAAGAAGAAGGGAAAGTTATCTAACTTTGTAAAACCATGTTCAAACAATAAGTGATTTGTCTTTTTTTTCTTCTGATAAAAAAACCATACATTCATGCTCAGAAATATACAAAGAAACAAAGGCAACCTAATAAATGTAACACCGGTCGAGTTCAACAATAAAGATCTGAGTAGGTATAAAAAAGTTTGTGGAATATATATCCAAATTGGAAAATTTATTGCAACTCTGGATGGGTTCTTGCAGCAACTATGTAAGAAATATTAGTTATCTAGCCCATATAACAAGTAGAAAAGTGGTCTTTCAAAAAAAAATATATATATATATATAATAAATAAATAAAGGTGAAAATAAACATCTAGGAGGGATAAATTCACAATCGTAAATCGTGTCAGAGCTCATATTCAGTTTTAATGTAGATTAGAAACTCAAATTCATGTGTTTGATCACATTAATATCTCAGTGGCATAGTCTCTTATAATATGTTTCGATAAGCCGTGTAACTTTGCAAATATCAATGAAAGTTTTGTTTCCTGTCAAAAAATAAAATTCCTGTGTTTTTTTCTTCGTGGTCACACTCACAACTACAAAGTCAAGTCCGGTCTAATTCTACAAAAGGTGCTGACTTGAGAGGTCTAGAGAGGAATGAACTAAATAATTTTTAAGACAAAGAAAACAGTCATGGAAGAAATTCAGGATTTGCCAAGACTTATTGGTCCGTTCCACAGCTGCACTATTTCTATCTTTTTCGTGATTGTTGGTCTTTTTTTTATTCTAGCTAATTGGCACATTTTTAGTGAATTCCTGGCTCCTGACCAATTACTATAACTATAAGTAACAAGTTCATCGTACTATTGCACCGAATAAATAGCTATCTTAACTTTTAATCTTTTCAACAAAAGAAAAAACTTTTAATCAACCACGTGCACACAGGAACAGGGCACTTCACCTTGTAATTCCAGAAAGACGTGAAGACAAAATACATCTCAATGAAGATGCTGCCAAAGGGTAGCAATCCACCCATCAACGAGACCACAGCCGGCGTGAGGTACCATTTCTTCTCGGGAATTGGACGAGGGATAGTCTTCACACGGCAAGGGTTGTTAGGAGTGCCACTCCAGTTCCTTCCAACAACTGTACCAAGAAGTGCTAGAGGGAAAGAAATGAAAGCCCAAATGACAAAAACAACGACCATGGTGCCGAATGGAATGGCTGCTAAAGAACCATAGAATATAGCAATTGTGTTCAAAATGAAGCCGATTCCAAAGCACGTGAAGGGAAATAGAGAGGCTGTTAGGATCATTGACTTTATCCAACTTTTACCTGTTGATGGAATGTCATAACATAAGAAACAATACTGATACTGATACCAATACCTCTCAATTATTCTCTACTACATAAGAAACCCTCCTCGGGCACATATTGAAGTATAAAGACGGATGACAACCAAATTGGTAGATAAAATGCTTACCGCCATTGCGTGAGTACATTCCTCCACTCACATAACCTGAAAGAGATGATGTGAGTGCATAGCAAACAATGAAAGTTGTGATAATTGCACCTCTCCTGCATCAAAATGAAACCATTGCTTTGCAAGAAAATATGAAAAATTAAGAAATGAAATGAAACCAAAGAGAAGGCTGGCGAGTTTTGACTGCAGAGTATAGAAAAGCAGATTATAAATAATAAAAGCCAAAAACTTACGTACCCGATATACAGCATTCCAACAATTGCTAATAAGATAACGAGAAGAATAAGCACTGCTAGCTGAGCACCTGTGCCAACAACAGCTGATAGAATAACCATACAGCAAGGAGATCTAAAAATATCTCCATGAACAAGCTTCCAGCCAGACTCTTCACTGACATCTCGTTCCTGAAAACAAAATATATAGCATACACAAAATGATAATTAAAAAAAACATCAATAGGTACACATATGCATACATGGAAAGCAATACACGTATAAACAGATGTAAATCGATATAGAATAAAAGAGAAAGATTAAAAATCAAGGGAATATCACCAGAGTTTCCAGATCATCATCCTCCCGAGCATATTTTGCGTAGTCATTTCTAAGAGTCCGCATTAATATCATTGAGACCAAACCAGTAAGGAAGATAACCATCATGAAAGAATTAAAAATTGAGAACCAATGGATCTGCACATTCGAACATATGCTATAATTGGTTAAAATAGAACAGAGAGGGCCAAGCAAAGTAGCTACCTAACTAACAACTGAAACACATGAACAATGAACAGGAAATATAACCAAATCATAGCAAAGCTGAGAGCAAAGGTAATTCACAATTAGAACAAAGCATCTTGTTTGGAGGTCAAAATATAGGAGTTGGACACTTTTTGGACTAGATTTTCTTCTTTTTCTCCTTCTAATTTTTTGTAAAGAATACCACCTTTCATTTTTAGGCAAACTTCGTAACAATAAAAAGTTTATTAAGCCTGTACAATAACCTTTTTACATTCAAATGGGAAGAAGAATTAATAGATAACTATTAAAATGCAGATAAATAATACCACATCCTCTGATTTATTGGTTGCCACTTCATTAATGCACTTTTCAAAAAAAAACATAACTTGTTTGTATCTGATGACCCTGATTGCTATACGGTATGCAGTATGCATACACATATTTTAAAATTGAATCGACTAATGACAGGGAAAAAAATTATGTTAAGAAATATAATACCTGGTGCTCAAAGAACGGATAATCCAAATAGATATCAAAGCGACGGGCAAAAGTGACATTGGTAGGTATCCATTTGACTGAATATGTCATGTCCAAAGATCTTCCAACTTCCAATGACTTCGGGCTCTCTTGGGTAAGATTCACATGAATAATCTATAGAACAAAATTTTAGCTGATAAATCAATTGAGTGAGTACCCACAACAAAAGTATGTATGAAGTTTGAATTTTTACAAACCTGGTCTTTGTTGTATTTAATAATAATATTCTTGTGAGTGTACAGAACATGTTTTTCAACTACACTATTCTTGTCTGAATGCAGCTCTCCAACAAAGCCTAAATAATGCAAAACAAGTTAAGTTCAGCAAGTCATCAACTAATATAAGAACGCACCAATGAACAAACTGCAACATGCAGAGAACATACCCCATAAAGGCAGATCATCTGAACTTGGATTTGGCATGAAAAGAATAAGAAAGAAAACATACACATAAAAACAAGAGTCAGTTTTACAGTATATAATCAATATAACAAGACCCCAATTAGATAAAAGTATACAGCCTTGAGGGAAAAAAAGAGGAAAATGAAACATGTAAACTGCAGTTTGCTATAAATTGAAGTTAAGGTCAAATTTCAAAACTTTCTGCTCATTTCTTATAATCCAACTTTCAGATGACATCCCTCAATTTCAAGACTTGAAAATAACTCTTTTATTTTCCTTCTTTTTTGTTCTTTTTGTGTGTCCGAGTGTGTGTGTGGGAGGGCATCCCTAAATCCACCCTAAATTCCTAATGCACGTTCATATAAGTCAGTGAGGCAACATGTTAATTCTAAACTTGACCTATAATCATTTAAGAACGGGATTTGCATATAACCATATGCAAAAACCATTGTATCGTCAAATCCTCCATCAAAATCACTTGTACATGGCACCAAGGCTTGCTCCTAAGGCTTACCTTTGAATATAGACTTAGTAACTTAGGTGCTGTCAGAAGCATCTGAAATCAGTAATCAAGTTATTGTAACTCATTATGAAGTTACAGATAACTTAGAGCAAGCTAATATGAGGTAGAAATCTATTGCAAATAAGTTCAACATTACTTGAAGGCAGTCTTGCTTTAGTTCAGATATGAGAAGCAGAGTTTCCTTATATGAGCTGATTAAATGCATATACAATTAATTATTATCTACCACCCCAATACATCCTTCTAACACTAAAATTCTTTTGAGCTACAATTTCCAATGAATTTTAAATCGCATCTTGTCAGAGGCCAAATCTAGTCCATGGGGGTAGCCACATACTAAAGATACCTCTCTACCTACTCTCTTCAGTTATTCTAATTGAAAGTGATAAAAATGCTTAACTAACTAGACAATTCCTCAACAAGCCTATAAGGTCGTGATGAACAGATAATCCTAATTTAGTTAATTTTCCCACGTGAACTATATCACCATTCAACCAATTCTGTTTGTGCTAGCATAACTGTAAACAATGTCCATAGTTGTGATATCACCACTACTATATAACATTATGCAGATCGTACCTATAAAGAATTCAAGCCAGTAACTGCTCTCAACTGCATCCTTAAACTGTTGAACCTTTGCTTCGTCAAGATCAAGCCGACAAATGGTAGTTCTGTCCATGTTTTCTGCAACATGAAAGTATCAGTGTAATCTGTAAGGCCATGCTGGCTTGTCAGATTAAGCATAACACAAAATACTGCATACTCTGAAACTTCATTTCGATCCGACTGTCAATTAGTTCATTTCCACCAAGGACCTCACCAAGACCACCCCATTTGTGAGCAGAATCCCCAGATGGGTGACAAAATGGAAGACTATAATAATTGTATGTTTCTTGAGGATTATTATAAGGCCCAACTTTGTTTACCCAGAGAACAACTGATTCCCCTGGTTGATACTGCAAATAATGACAATGAAGAGTGGGTAAGCAACTCAAATTAGAATCTTAAGCTCTACAGAACTCTTAAGAATTAAAGTTAAACAAAAAAAACAGAGGGGTTGATATCAGGCAGCAGTTTAATCGAATATGCACCCGTGCAAACAAGTTGTTGAAGGAGATGTCACCAAATGCGTAACCAAAACATCAAAGAATAAACACGTAGGATAACCATGTTATCCACATAGCTAAATGTGACGTTCTCGAGATTATGGAAGGCCGGGATTCCATGAATAAAAAAATCATAATTAAATTGGTGTTTTCAGTGAGTATCAGGATCTTTAGATAAATTATTTTTTTCACATGAAGAAAACGTCAGCTCAAACAAACACAAACAAAATCTAAATTACAGAACCTCTAACAACTACCAGATAGATATATATATATATATGTGTGTGTGTTGAGTTAGGTTAAATCACCAATCAACCCAAAAGCTTGACCTCCTACTCTAATACCATATTGAGTTATGTTAAATCACCAATCGACCCAAAAGCTTAAGTTGATGGGTTGGGGTAAATTTTATTATATCAACTAACAGTATGTATGCATATATAATTGGAATACGTACCTTTAAAACATGGTGCAACAGTATATAACATATAAAGACTCAAATTCAAATTATTGGAGAAATGCTAGAATAGCCCATTTCCATTCAATCTAAGAACAACTAAAAATAAGACAAACGAATTTAAGCAGGTAGAATAGTATGCATTATTTATAATCGCCAATTATGGTAATACAGAAGAAAACAAAATAAATGCCTAATTGCGGCAGTTGGCCCCTTAGTTTTGATTCAAATTATACACAAATTCCGTTTCTGCCGTCTTGATCCGTAGATCATCAAACCAATATCAGCAGAATTGTTCCAAAAATTCCAGTGATCGAACCCGTGACCGTGGAGTGAAAATAGATTAGCACCAAACCAGATAACCAATCGCACCACCGACCCATTCGGTTCCATAAATCAACTTATACACGCATATCTCAGTATCAAGCTGACACTTCGCGGCTTAAATTAGAACGCCAACGAACACGTGAAACCAGAAATGAGATCCAATAAGCAAGTCCAGCAATGAACAATTCACGCATCAAGAAATTCAAATTCGAAGCAAGAAAACACACACAATCAAAATAACAAATATAAACTCAAAATCAGCATCAGAAAGAACACGGATCTGAAATAAAGAACCGAGCGACAAATGGATGAAAAACAGGAAGATCTGGGAGATCAAGTCGCCAATTCATGGATGAAGTTCAAGAGATATTGAAATGGTGACCTACCTTGTGATCCGAGTCGGCTGCGAGCGCTGGAGAGCGAAATGAGAGGAAAAGGAAGAAGATGAGCGGCCATGATAGAGGAATTGAGCGCGCGAACGAGGCCATGGCCGAAGGTCTGTAATGGCTTTTTGATGTTGCTGGTTCTGAATCTCCAGCTCCAGGTTGCTGCACTTCCCAACAATGGAGGGTGGAGGAAACTGGTAATCGGGCTTTCCAAAATACTTTTATATCATTCTATATATTTATGACAAATTATTTCTTTTTCTTTTTCTCCTTTTTTTTAGCTTCATAAACGTTTAGTTTTTGTCCGTGGTTTTTTTTTTTTTTTTTTTTTTTTTTATGTCTGTGAATATCCCGGTCAGCTTGCGTGCACAAATAAAAACAGTAGGTATTAATGTAAAATTAATTCTAGGTACGTGGCTACTATGGGATTTGAACTCGTCATCTTATGCACTCCAAGACTTCTATGACCAATTGAACTATCACACGATGGTTCTTATCCATAATTTTAATGCAATGTTCTTTATAAAAGTTCGAATTATATGCAAACATGAACAGTTGCGGTATTCTTTATATGTCTAATAACTAAGGTCATGGATTCGGATTAAATTAATTAAATATGACCTATCATAGTAAACTTTTGCCTTAAATTCGTTTTCCATTTTTTAATGTCTTTTTACCTTATTTTTCTAATTCAATAACAAAAGATATGACATTTGTATCGAGATATTCACCCGACGTGACAGAAAGTCAATACTAATAAGCATCTTCGCAAAATTCATTTAAGCTGACCTAAATTTCTTAGAAAAAAATTTCAGATTTAATTATTTATATATATTTATTTATTGATTTGAATGTATACTATTTCAAAAAATGTATAATTTCAAATTTAATTATTTATATATATATTGATTTGAATATATACTATTTCAAAAAATGTATATAGGGTAGAGATTGGGAAAATGGGGAAGAGAATATACACGACTCTTCCCTTTGTTAACCTTCTTTATAGGTTTTTCTTAGCAGCTTATTTTCTTTGATGTTTGTAAACCTTTTAAATTCTCCAACTTAACTAGCCGTAGTTTAACTCAATTTGATATGATATATGATATATGAAGCTTTGTTGATAAGTTAACGACAATAACAATGTGTCTATGCCACTAATATAAAATAAGGAGAATGATAATGAGAATTATTCATTGTGTTTGAACGACCAATGAGCATTCTCTTCATTTATATTTCTATTTTATTTTTAACTACTTTTTATTACATCCGTATCAACTTTTTTATTTTATACCTAGCTATTTTCACTCCTATCATTTTTTTTCCGTGATCATTATCTTCACAAAAAATACAAATAATCATCATCTACGTAATCATTTCCTTAACTCAAAACATAAAAAAATTATTCTCCTTTATATAATTCTCTCTAATTTTCATTATTTCCATAATTATTCTGGTTCGCCTTCCCACAAATATTTTCTATGTGAGAAAAAAGATGACTTAATTGGAGCATCCAAAGAAAATTCATTAGAGGGTAAACATGTTAGATATTTGTAGCGACACTCCTTACATTCTATTGAAGCGTTATACATATACATGAATATTACATTAGTTAGAGGCCCAATTAGCCTTCAAAAAATACAAAATAACTAATGTTATAGATCATGACAAACAAATCCACAATAAGTATAATGAAGCAAGATTGTTAGGGGGAAAATCCAAGCAAGGACCAATAAAATAAGAAACCTAATCATACATAATCAGGTGGCACACGATATAAATGGACTGGGTGCCCAGTCATAATTGACCTTATTAGGGATCGTTGCTGGTAATGAACTTGGGGCATCGTTGATCCATCTAAAGGGATCAACACTCGATCCTAAACGACCAAGCTACGCCACAAGCCCTTTAAAGGGGTTGACACGTTTAACCCGAAAACCAATCGACATGAGTATTCACTGTTCCGCAAGTAAAATCACAACTAAGAGAATGATATCCAACATTCTAGCCTCCACCGTTGAGACAACGATTAATGCAAAACAAATACATTTGAGAAGGACCATATGAGGTATTTGGTATAAACAAATAAATATACTACTCGATACCATATTTAGTATCAACAACGAACATTAATGTTCTTAATTAAAGAGGAGACAGATACTGATTTTTAATATTAAACTAGTGACATTAGAGTTGAAATATATTACCATCTATTTAGACAACCAACGCGCTACCGACCCCATTCGGTGTATGGTTTAAACCACGAGTTATTTTTCCTTGTTTTTGTTCATTACTTTTTTTGTTTAAGTGAAACACCATGTTGGTATTAAGGGCAACTAGGGGTGCACAAAAGAACCGACCCTATTTCGGTGTATGATTTAAACCACGAGTTATTTTTCCTTATTTTTGTTCATTCTTTTTTTTGTTTAAGTGAAACACCATGTTGGTATTAAGGGCAACAAGGTAAATAAACTAATAAAATAACCTAATGTAAAATATGCACCACTGTTTAGCAAAAACGACGTAACAAGCTTCGGTGGTAAAGGCTTAATGCATTTTGCCCTAAGGTTAAGAGGTTATATACTCTAATCTCAAAAAAAGAAAAAAAAAAAGAGAAGAAGGTTATATATTCTAGTATAAAAAAAAGGAAAAAAAAAAAAAAAGAGAGGTTATATACTCTCCATCTATAGTCCATACACTGCCTTATAAGAAAATTCAATTCATATCGAATCAATTAGTGTCTTGTATTGATAAAAAAAACAATTATTGGACATTTTTTTGAGCAAATGTTTCAAATTATCCCATGTAATTTTTTGGAAATCCATAAGTTAGATTTGTTATTTTCTTGTGATTGATGTGAGCAAATGTATAATTATATAAATTAAATGAATAATGTTGAGGGGAATTTGCACTTTATAGCAAATTTCATACTCTACATTAGAATTATAGCAACTTTTTAAAAATATTGCAAATATAGCAATTTTTTTTATAGACTCTATCAAACACTATTGATGGAGTCTATCAAAAAAAAAAAACTGCTATATTTGCAATATTTTTAAAAAGTTGCTATAATTCTAATGTAGAGTATGAAATTTGCTATACAATGCAAATTCCCCTAAACACTATTGATGAGTCTATCAGACACTATTGATGGAGTCTATCAGACACTAATGATGGAGTCTATTGATGAAGTCTATCAAACACTATTGATGGAGTCTATAAATCTGATTTTGCTATATTTGCAAATATTTTCAAAAAGTTGTTATTTATGCAATTTTTTTGAAGTCTATCAAACACTATTGATGGAGTCTATCAGACACTATTGATGAAGTCTATAAATCTGATTTTGCTATATTTGCAAATATTTTCAAAAAGTTGTTATTTATGCAATTTTTTTGCCTTATTGTAATGCTATATTTGCAAATATTTTCAAAAAGTTGCTATTTATGCAATTTTTTGCCTTATTGTAATATACATGCAAATTCTCCTAATGTTTATGGTATACTTTGGTTTTGGAAAAGGGTTACAAATAGACCATTTTTACCTCAACAATTTAAATGCTTTCAATCAACTGAATTAATTATTTTCAATATGTTGAACATATTACTTTCGATTAGTTGAATTGATTGGATACTGTTCACATTTATCAAATGGGTAAGTGACCCTATGATTTCACTATTTGTTGTAAATCAGTTCAACATTAACGTTACAAATTCGATACCAAAAATTGGTATTTGTCCATTTTTTCCGATATGTTCTAAAAAAAAAATACCGTTCACATTTTAAGTACTTATATTTTAATTGCTTTACAATGACCGGTCACTTTTTATATTATAAATGATTTTTTTCTTTTATCAAATTATGCCATCAATTCCTGTTTTGGTTACTTGTTATATATAAGAAATTCCTGTTGGTTTTCCCTAAATATTTATTTATTGTAGAGAAAATCATTATAAAATTCCTGTTTTTTTTAGAGATAATAATATAATTTATGTTAATTGCTTCCTATATATGTAGATGGGCTCGGCCCACTTCGAATAACAAGATGGGCCATCGGCCCGTTTGGAAGCAAGCTAGGGTTTTTTATGCCAAAAAGAAAAAGAAGTTATTATATAAAGGGTTTCTGCTCATTCTCCTTGATTCCGCCACTTCTCCTAGGGTTCTTGCTCTGCTTGCGTCTTCCAATCGACAATGGTGAGAGCTAATTCTCCTTCCTTTACTGGTTATCGTTCCTTCACTGCGTTTTCCTACTCCCTTCGCATTTTCATCTTCGAAATCTGGTTTGTTGTGGAATCCTTGTATTATTCCTTCAGAAACATGTCTGTAATTCGTCTATTTCATGTTATGAACGAATATGAATAGTATATTATCAGCTCTTCTGATACTGGAAGCTGTTTTTGAGCTGTTGTTATTCGTCGATTTCATGTTATGAACGAATATGAATTGTATATTATTAGCTTTTCTGATACTGGAACTGTTTTTGAATTCTTGTTATTCGTCGATTTCATGTTATGAACGAATATGAATAGTATATTAATAGCTTTTGTGATATTGGAAGCTGTTTTTGAACTTTTGTTATTCGTCGATTTCATGTTATCATGGGTATTTATGTGGGTTCAGGCCTTAGTTTTAGGATCCCGATTCTTGAAATCCTCTTGCTTAACTTTGCTGTCACAGATCATGGCTAGTGTAGTTTTAGTTTATTGTTTTCTGGTGGTCATTGCTGCATTGAATTTGATCCTGAAGTAATTTTTTTATGTTGTGATGTGTTTACGATATTGTGGGTGGCTTAGACGTTTTTCTATTGTTGATTTTAGGCTTTTGCCAAAGCTCAGAAGACAAAGGCCTACTTCAAACGTTATCAAGTCAAGTTCAAGAGAAGGAGAGGTTGGTTTCTTCCCTATTTAATGTACCCATTCTATTTGTAGATGTATCTTTTTATTTGTTTCGAATGTTAATTATGGTAAATCTCACTTTTTAACATATTTTCAACAGAGGGAAAGACTGACTATCGTGCCAGAATTCGGTTAATTAACCAGGACAAGAACAAGTACAATACCCCCAAGTATCGTTTTGTTGTCCGAATTGTATCCTATGAATATATTTGATTTGTATATTTTTTATATATAAATTTGCATTTTTGTTTATGTACTGAGAAATTAAGCTTGTTTCACTATATCTATCTATCTCAACACCATCTTTTGTTTTTTTAAAAACATTTTTTAAATTAATTTCTGCTTCTACTATTATGTATTTTGAGATGTTATGTTCTTGACATCATTCAATAGTCCAACAAAAGTATTACTGCTCAAATCATTTCTGCTAGCATTGCTGGGGACTTGGTCCTTGCTTCAGCTTATTCTCACGAGCTCCCCAATTATGGTCTTGAAGTTGGTCTCACTAACTATGCTGCAGGTGTGTTTCCATCAATGTTCTTCCTTCATTTATTTTATTTCTTAACTCTGCTTAATGTTTGGAACTGTCTAATAATTACAGCCTACTGCACTGGTCTTCTCTTGGCCCGACGTGTCTTGAAGACTCTTGAGATGGATGCTGAATACGAAGGCAATGTTGAGGTCTGTTGAATTCTGACTATTTTCTTTATCACAGGTCTTTGGTACATAGTTTTGATTTTCTTAACACTGTTACCTTTCATTCATAGGCTACTGGTGAAGATTACTCAGTTGAGCCAGCTGATTCCAGAAGGCCATTCCGTGCTCTCCTTGATGTTGGTCTTGTGAGAACCACCACTGGAAATCGTGTGTTTGGTGCTCTGAAGGTATTCAGTAGTCAGTATCTCTATATTTTATATCTAGTTCTTTATTAGCTAAATGCTTTGTCACCAGAAGTAGCGAACCATCTTTTCTAATTAGTACTTTCTGATAATCTTGAACTTGAGCTTTTTTTTGTTAGACTTGCTACTTCTGGTGTCTTACCATCTTACATTTCATCAAGGAAAACTGTAATTTTACATTTATATTTTTTACATTTCTGTATTTTCGTTTATTCCCCATTATATCTGAAATCTTTTTTTGAAACTTTTTTATTCTTCTAAAATAGTACTAATTGTTGATCTGCTTGACATAATTGTTATTCTAGTAAAGCCCAAATTATCATGAATTTTAAATAAAAGAAGCAATTGAAACTTCAGGTTTTTAATTTAATTTGTTAGTTTTGGCTTAAAAATTATGCTATAAGTTCATTTTTCTTTTTGCAGGGAGTTTTGGATGGGGGATTGGACATTCCTCACAGCGACAAGAGATTTGCTGGTTTTTCCAAGGATGGTAAGCAGCTCGATGCTGAAGTTCATCGAAAGTACATTTACGGCGGACATGTTGCTGCATACATGCGGGTATGCCCAAACAAAGTTCACTTTTACCATTCTAGTTCCATACTTCATATTTATTTATAAACAAAGTTCATTGATTTTTTTTTTTTTTGAAAAAACAAAGTTCATTGATTTTGTTATTGCTTTTTAGACCTTGATGGAAGATGAACCAGAGAAGTACCAATCGCACTTCAGCGAATACATCAAGAAGGGCATTGAGGCCGATGACATTGAAGCATTGTACAAGAAAGTTCATGCTGCCATCCGTGCGAATCCAGTACCCAAGAAATCTGGCAAGCCACAACCCAAGGCTCACAAGAGGTGAAACAAAGCTTGATTCTTTGGCATTGTTGATTAAATGTGTTTCTCATGGCATTGTGTTTATCAGCATTTTCTTTGGTGGTGGTTGAATTACAGGTACAATTTGAAGAAGTTGACGTACGATGAAAGAAAAGCCCGCTTGGTCGAGCGTTTGAATGCTCTCAACTCTGCAGCTGATGCGGATGACGATGATGATGAGGATGACGAATGAACTACGAAAATCATGAAACAGCAGTAGTAGTTGGTGTCATTCAGGATTTTTCTGCAGTTCTGCTTTATTATTTGAAGTTTTCTTTTGTTGGATTAGAACTTTTTACAACTTTTGATATCTCTGTTAGATACTCAATACTTTTGGTCGCCTTCACTTCTAAGAGCCAAATTTATCTTCTAATGCAAACCAAGTTTTGACTTCCACCCTATGTTATTTTTATTTAGTTTACATTTGTGTCGATTTATTTTCACGTAATCTGATTTTCAATTGATATTTCATATTATTTATCCTTTATTGATGATCCAAATTTCTTGAGATTATATTTGATTTAATTGAGCAACCTCAGCCTTTTAACTGTTTAAATTTTCCATCTTTTAATTTTCCTTTAATGAGTTATTTTAAGTATTAGTAATTAGTTTCCCTCTACCATTTTGAGTGTTTAAATAGTTGTACACCATTTTGGTTTAAGGTTTGATTGCTTCAATGAATTTGATTTGCTCATCCGTATTTCCATGCATCAAGTCCTTTTTCTTAGCATTCTAGCTACCTTCTCCATTAAAATAAAGTTGGGAAAATTATCTTTTTAGTCTATAGATTTAGAATTTAGTTTCCATTGGGTTTTTGTGTGCCAAAATTTAACACAGTTTTATAATGCTAATTTCTAACCATTATATATATATATATATAATGTTTTTAGGGGAATTTGCATGTATATTACAATAAGGCAAAAAAATTGCATAAATAACAAAATAATGAAAATATTGCCAAATATAGCAAAATCAGATTGATAGATTTCATCAATAGTGTGTTTGATAGACTCCATCAATAGTGTCTAAAAAAAAGTTGCTATATTAACAATATTTTTAAAATGTTGTTACAATTTTAATGTGGGGTAGAAATTTTG
This sequence comes from Sicyos baderoa, assembly GCA_037832685.1. Classification (NCBI taxonomy): domain Eukaryota; kingdom Viridiplantae; phylum Streptophyta; class Magnoliopsida; order Cucurbitales; family Cucurbitaceae; genus Sicyos; species Sicyos baderoa. The sequence continues at coordinate 4,983,302 of JBBMEF010000002.1, read as the reverse complement.
CAAGTGCAAATTCCATGTTTTTATCTCCTTTTCAAAAAATAAAAAAAGTTCTGTATTTAGAATTTAGTTTAAAAATAAAGTGTGTTTTTTTTATAACTGCTTTGTGATTGTGTGAAAATTAAAATAATCACTTTAATATATATTAAAATTAAAATTAGTTTATTTATTTAATATTAGGGACTATAAATTAGTCTTATAATAAGACTCTTATTGTACTGTCAATTTTTTAAAAAAAGTGAATATTTCTCGGTCCAAATCGTGAAGGGTTGGGTGGTGGGTTACAACGACAGAACCTTATCCACTACCGACCAATAGATTTCAATAGCAATGCTGTTTAAGATATCATCTTCAATTCAATACTCTTGTTTAAACGTTAGAAATGATTTTAATTCTTGTGGATTTTAACATCATAAACTCCAGCATATGGTAATGTGAGATTGAGAAGCAAAATGGCACATTCATTATCTTCTTCAATATGTGCAGCTGCCAATGCCACAGCTTCCCTTTCATGCTCAAATTCTCCCAGATTCACCAACGCCCGATCTTCTTTTATTAGCCTTCCGAATCCGCAGCCTCGAACCAATTCGTGCAATGACGATGCTTCACACACCCCTCTCGTCTCCCGCAGGTACTCACATTGTGTCTCTAAATATACTTAGATTCCGTTTGATAACCATTTGGTGGTGCACTGGTGGAGTGCCTCACATTTCTTCAACGACCCCCAATTTTGTTTATAATTATCACCTTTGAATTGTTTTTTGTTTTTAACTTTGTACATTTAACCAATCCATGTTATCGAAAGGGTTGGTGACTTGTTGGTTTGGTTGATTGTTTATAATTCATTTCAACTATACATTCACAAGTTTAATTTTGAAAATCGGTATTATCCTCCCTAATTTGTACTTTTCTCAGAGTTTCATAACAATTGTTTACATTCCTCTTAAAGAAACATGAAAACTCTAAAAACAATTATTAGAGTGAAATAGTATTTATAGATGCTTATATAGTTTAAAAAGGAAAGAACAACGATAATTTTGAGTGATTGAACAATATTATATCAATATGAATAACATTCCCAAAATGTTTATCCGCTCCATACAATTTAACAGATGTTGAGTGGTTCAAATTGCAGAAATGCTGCCTTGATCTTGACTGGTGCAATGCTGGGACTGAATGTAGTGGACCAGAGTGCCGAGGCGGCAGCCCGAAGGCCACCGCCGTCTCCACCGACGGAGAAGAAGGACCCGAACCTGAGTGGAGTGCAGGCAAAAGTACTAGCTAGCAGAAAGAGGAAGGAAGCCATGAAAGAAACTATGACCAAGCTAAGAGAGCAAGGAAAGGCTGTTGACCAGCCACAACCTCAATAGTTTCCTTAAAACCAAAAACATTCTGCTGTTTTGCATATCTCTGTTTGGATATATCTCCACATGAATAAATGAATAAAGAGTTCATATTATTTATATTCAAAACTCCAAACAATTGTTATTTGTTTGTTAATTAATGTTAGTCATGTGATTAAGGTTAGTGTTCTATGGATTCTACTCTATATTTTGAGTTCTAAGGTTAGGTGATGTGATTGATTAAGATTAGTGAATTGATTTCTAAATTCTATCATGAAAAAGTGTCTTTCCTTTTCGGCTATTACTGAAAAACCTTCTCATATCGACCATTTCTATCTTCATTCTAACGATAATTGAGGGTGGAAAATTTAATATCATAATCTCTTAATCATCGATATAGTTATGCTAGTCAAGTTATGTTCTTGTTAGTTTAGTTGGAGGGTTGATAACAACTCTTTCGACATTAGCTAAACGGTAACATCATAACTTTTCATCTCTTTACTCAGATTGAGCTTGTAAAAAGATTGAATTCAAAGTAGAAATTTGAATCCACGATCGATCTCATACTTTATGTTAGTCGAGCTACGCCCGCATAAAATTACTTTAGGAAATGCTGAGTTTTTGAAACCTCCTTGTTTGAGTACAATAAAAAATGGTTTCTATCAAAATAGCTCCTTAAAAACATCAGTTATTGATCCTCAGCAACCATGGCCAAGGCCATACCGACAAAGTTCATTTGAAAAGACTTAGTCTCTGACTTTTGACATTGAGACTAGGCTTTTTGTTCTTGGACCCATAATTTCACTTATGAAAATCAAGATCAAATTGATTGGGAATACGTCCGAGATTTATGAATGAACTTAATTGTAAAATATCATGATTGAGACATAGGTGTGAGTGCCCTCAAATATAAAGAAAGAAGCTCCGTTTTTTGATAATATAAAAAATGGATGGAGAAATGTCACATGTAATTTTCTAGTAATGTGGGTGCCCTCAGGTATGGAAATTAATCATCATAGATTGCTTTAATGATCGAGATAGATTCGAAGAATTAAGAAATTATAAGAAGTTCAATTCAAAGTTAACATAGATTTACAAGTTAATTTTCTACAAATTTACTTGACACCTAAATATTATAAAATCAAATAATTGTTTGATGAAAACTTGAATATTATTCTTTGGGAGATTTAAAACTTACTCCATAAAAAATTTCAATTACACAAAGATATATATATTTTTTAATCTCAAAAGAATGTGACCGTCCAAAAAAAAAAACTAAAATAGGTAAAAAGACCAAAAAAAAAAAAAATCTATGAATATAAATCTTTTAGAAGAAATTATTAAAAAGTCAAAAAAATTGGTGGAAATAAATTAACACTCAACCAAATAACCAATCGCGTCACCGAGCCATTCGATTAATTTATAACATATAATATTTAATGAATGTAACAAAAAATCTCCCATCAATGTCACAATAGTTTTCAACCAATCGAACAAAATTGAAATATGTAACCTCCATCAAAAATTGAATTATTTCAAAAAATGTCAAAAACAAGATGGGCCTGGGTCGGGTCGGGTCGTATGAGGCCCACAAACGCTTTGAGTATCGCTTCAGGGAAAACTCGGTGTCGGGACAATCCAGATTCGAGTCTGGCGACTCCGATTGCCGGTTCCCTTTCAAGAACACTCTAGGGTTTACTTACAGGTTCGAATTTCTTCACTCAATTTTGATTTCCCAGCTTCCTTAGCTCTGTGAATTTCACTTTTATTCGGGTTTATTATGAATTCTCTTGATAATTCAAGCTAATGATCGATTTTGTTGCCTGCATTTGGATTTCATTGTTGTTCGTTTATGGTTCCCAATTTTTGGGAATTTGAGAGAAAATTCCTTTGAATTACTCTTTGATTCAATTAATACCTACTGTTCTTGGTCTTTGTTCGACTGTGGCTGTTCAGTTTAAGAAGTCTTCGTGATTCTTTTATAGTTCTTGCTTAGATTTATGGCCAATTGGATACTGTTTCTTGGTGAAGTTTTCGAGCGTATATTGCGAATCTATGGACGAGCAATTTTTGAAGAGCAAGTACCCCAACTGGCTTGGTCATTCTTTGGAACTCTTATTTTGTCTTGAAAATGGGGTGGGGAGATAATAAATGAGGCATCACTAAGTGTCCCCAAAGGGTACGTGGTGGTGGTCGAAGGCTTGGGTTTTGAAGGTGTACTCCTTTCAATGTCTCAGGTTTGATTCTCAAATATGACACTAATTTGTAGACATTGCCGGACGGTAATGTAGACTGACCCCCTAAATTTTGAAAATTATGTATTTTATATGTATAAATAAGTTTACATTACATGAAATTTACATGTTTTTTTTTAAAAAAATAGTATATTTTTTATTATTGTTGTAGTTCCTATACAATTTTGGTCTGCCCAATTAATATTATCAAGATCTGCCCCTGTTTGTAGACACTTCTCGTGTCTCCGTTCCTTCGATGTTTCCCGGTTCCTTACCTAGGGATGGACGGGGTTTCCCTGGTTTTAGTGGAGCAAATCTCTAATTTCTTGGTTTCAAAAAAAAAAAATGAGGCATCACTATGTTCCAATTCCTGAAGAACCTTCTCAAACTTACTTATTTTTTTCCTATTTCTAATCTGTATTCTGTTTGATTTTATGATCTTTGTTTACTGTCTGTATGTTGCTGGTATTTATACTATCCTTTTTCTCAGATATCTTGCTTGGCCGTATTTCAAAATGGGTAAGAATCAAGCGTACAAAGCAATGCAGAAATCGAGGCTGGGATCCACAAGCGCGGCTGGTGGGCCAGTTGAGATTGAAGATGGACTGGTTTGTACCTTTTCACACTACTACCCTGGGGAAATTAGTTTCCCTGAGGCTGAAACGCTCATAATTGAAAAACCTTTCTGTTGATGGAAATTTCATATCTCTGTTTTCTATACTAAATTGATGGCAATTTCATGATAGGGGGATGTATAACCCTTCATTGTTATTACTTATTTGTAGACTCGATGAGTATTTGGATGTAGCAAAATTCCAGTTTAGCCGTAGATTAGCGCTAAGTTGTCGAATGTTCAAAATGACTTGATTGTTTGAATTTATTATACAATGTTTAGTTGATAAAATACTTGGGTCTTTACTAGTAAGGATTCAAGCCTTGGGTACCCTCCTTAACCACAATGATAGCCACAAATTTAAACTCTCTCTACCTACTCTTTCCTAAACCCAAGAAAAATAATTTGTGGCTATTATTATGGGTAAGGCTTGCTCAAAAAAATATCTATGTGCTACAGAACAAATGTTTTTGGTAGTGAATTGTAGAATAATTGGAGATTGCCCATTTTGTGGTTTCTATGCTGTAGTAGTTGTAATTTTTTTTTTTGTTTGGATAAGAAACAATTTCATTATAATTATTACTAACTGTAGTAGTTGTAATTTGTTAGGATATTATTACTAACTGTGAAGTTTGACATTTTAAATTTGTAATTTGAAGGATTGTTTTACTTTTTCTCCAATCATTTGTTTCTGTTGTTGTTATTATTATTATTATTATATATTCACACTTTTTTGTCATTCTTTTTTATCAGTCTTTCGATATATTTGTACAACTATAAATTTATCACCTATGGTACCGATAGAACCTAGTGGCTATTTTTCTTATATTTAGAATTATAAAGAATTATGAAGAATCTGGGTAAATGATACTTATTGATGCCTTGATATGAATGATATTTTTGGCTTGAGTTTGGCTACTTCCATGTAGATATAATCCTGCATGAGATTGAGAGCAAATAGTTATTTTCCTACGGGTTTCCTTGGCATCCAAATGTTGTAGGGTTAGATGGTATGTCCCGTGACATTAGTCGAGGTGCACGATAGCTGGCCCGGACAGTCATGGATATAATAAATAAATTAATAATAAATAAAGTTGTCTGGCTCTGTCACTGCTGGAGAACAAAATCCAAGTAAGCCCTGGATAATTGGTTGATGACAGGCCTGTAACCTGTTATTGGTGAAGTAAGATCTTGTAATTATACTTTTTTGTATACATGTTGAGATTCAAATGATTAAATATTCTGTGGTACATTGGGGATATTATCTTCTCCTTTATTGTTACTGATGAGGACTGTCTCAGATGGATGGTTCATTTCATTCACCAGAGTGGCATGCTGCTCGTTTGGCCAGCCTTAATACTTCTCACACGATTACATGGGAGGAATATAAAAAGAAGCAAAAGGTAAGTTTCCATGGATTAAATTTTCCATTTCTTTCCATGTTTTGGTGTCTGCATTTTACTGCCTTTACTTTATTCACCCTTGCAAATGCTTTTCCCAAGTGTATGCAATGCACAAATAATAGGATGGTACACGCTAACCTTGACGGCGTTATCTTGTAACCGACATCTTCTTTTTCTTATCAATAATACAGTTGTCCATCATCTTAGTTATTTATTTTTTTACTGTGGTACATAAAGAATCTCTTGTGATTACATTGAAAAAGGCAGTTTTTCTTCTCCACAGGCAAACCAATCTTTGTCTGATATTTATATTTTCCATATTCACCTCATTTAGCAACGTGATAATCGTTTGTTTCCATGATTGTTTTCAAGAATCAAATTTACTTGACATCTCGACGCTGTAATCTGTTTGGTGCAACAGGAAGACGAGTTGAAAAAGGGAGAGCTGGAAGCAGATACGGATAGAATGATGAAGGAATATAGAGCTCAGTTGGATGCTGAGCGGTCACGCAAACTTGCTCATGGGAGAAATCGGTCTAGTAGCAAGTCTGGTCATGAAAAAGGTATGCTTGATGATTTGTTTATGTTAATCAGATAAATGAGATCTTCTAAATTGTTCAGCATTACAGATAGGAAGAGCAGAGATTTAAAGAAGCGGAGCAAAAAAAAGAGAAAGGTGCCAACATTTTCAACCTTTTGTTTTTTGAATTCGACAACAATAGGTTGTCTTTGAACCTAATCTTAGTTACTAGGTTGTACATGATACCGTTAAAGCTATGTTTGTGTTAGTAACATTTTCAACTCTTACTACATCGATTCAGCTATATATCGCTTTGATAATGTTTTGCTTACATTAGTTGGAAAAACAATGCTGAGCTTGATGATGCCACTCAAGATACTATTGTCATATAGATAGTTTGAAACCCTATGAAATCAGAAAGCACCCTTTTTAGCACGAGGGTGCATCTGTTCTCGTGCTAACTTAATGTAGTAAGATTTTGGGTGCAATTTTATGCCACTATATTCTTGTAATACCGTGGCTCAATTGGTTAAAAGGGTCTGGAGTGTATAAGGTGATGGGTTCAATCCATGGTGGCCATCTATCTAGGAATTAATTTCCTACGGGTTTTCTTGGCATCCAAATGTTATAGGGTCAGACGGTCTGTCTCGTGACACTAGTCGAGGTGTGCAAAAGCTGGCTCAGACAGTCACGAATATAAAAAACTAAAAAAAAATTATTGAAATCTTTTTTGCTTCATTCATCTTCTGGGGTTAAAGAATCATTACAAATAATGACTTTGACTAAATTGAACTCGCAAACACAAGTCTTAGAATTTTACCATCCGTGATGATGATTCATTTCAATTATCTTGTTAGCCATCTTATACACTTCCTTTTTGTTCTCCTTCTGTTGTAGCATTCCAAGAGGAAATCGTCTGAGTCAAGCTCTTCAAGTTCACCGTCTGACTCATCCAGCAGCGACGAAGAGGAAAGGGAATCTAGAAGATCGAAGTCCAGATCGAGGAAATCAAAGCGGGAAAAGAAGCATAGGTCGAGAAGCAAGCACCGTACCAGTGATGATGAAGAGGCCGATGGTCCTGTGCCACTTTCAAGATTCTTTGAGAAAGCGAAGAATTAAGGGCCATTTGTTCTGTAACGTTTATAAAATTTCCAGTCTTGAAATAGCATATTTTATCCTCTATTTTTTTTTTCTCTCTTTAATTTGCATTTACGCATTGTTGTTTTGATTATTGGCTTTCTAAAGTAGGTGTGGTCAATTGATGATGAGAATTACCGAATATGAACAAGTTATCAAAACTGCAAATATTCTTAACACTCAGAGAACAATAGTCGCTTTATTCCTTGAAAAAAAATGAAAAATAAATATTTAGGATATGCTTCTTTGGAGGTCTCGGGTTTGAGCTTTATGAGTGAGTTTAATTGTTCGAGCCTGAGATGAGCATGAATGCTCTAGAATCTAGATATAATCATATCCACACCGTATCCACCTTAAAACCGACGTGCTAGGACATTTGAAGGGCACCATCATAACTTCGAAAAGAACCGAATGAAATGTAGCTGGTCCCGACCGCAGGAGGTTCAAATCGAATAGTTTACGAATGGGAACTATTCGGCATCTGTCAACGAGTGTCTTCCATCTGAGTGAGCCGGATCTTGCAGTAGTGATAAACAGATATATCTTTGGGAGATTTAATCTACATTTGAAAACGTCTCTGTATTCTGTAGTATTCTATCAATTAGTCAATTGCTTATATTTTCCAAATGCAAGTGACCCACAAAAATTAATGCCCTTTTTTGGACGTAAGATTCATGCTGACATTTACTGTTAGTATAAACGTTATATATATCCGTGACTGTTCACTTTCGCGCACCTCAATTAATATCATGGGATATACCGTATGATCGTACAATATTTTGATGCCAAAAAAATTCGTAGAAAATTAATTCCTAGGCAGGTGACCATCATTTAAACGTTTTCATTAGAAGAACTTGCATTTCGAACTTTGCTTTCGTATCATGAATTTGTGGGTTTCTTCGCAGCCACATATTTCTACTTTTAAAATATTTAATTTAACAACCATCCATTCAACGTCACTTTCTATTGGTTTTCGATTTGTCTCTGTGTGTTCAATTTTCAAGCTGTAGACAAGAACGTTGAAAAATATCATTCCTATGAGGCAGAATTAGTGTTTTTTTCCCTATAGATTTGGTTTTAATTTCGTATTTTGTATTTTTTTTTAATCATCGATCATTTAAAGGAAATTGTATTGGATAGTCAAATTTTACAAAATAATTATAAATCTAGGCAAATTTGAAAATATTTAGCATCATAGTCAAATATACCATATAAATAATACTCATCATATTGTATTATGTATTAATTATTCAGTATAACAAGTATTACTTTATACCGTATATTTGATTATGATTGCTAAACTTTTTCAAATTTGACTAATATTGTAAATAGTTAATCAATTTGGTTTATTCTTGCAATAAACCCCATATTTTAATTTGCTTCAGAGAAAAACTAAAAATGGGAGTATTTGACTTGTTGACTTGTTGGTTTATTCAACATTTTTTTTTGTTCGAATTAATTCCTAACAAATTTGGTAGATTTTTTAACTCATATTTGTATACACGCTTTATGTCAATTAAGTTGTGTTCTTAATGGTTTGGAATAGTATAATTGAAAATTAAATTATATATCAATTACATTAAAAGGAATATAGTTTAGCTAGATATAAATATAGACTAATAATTAAAATGTCTTATCTTTGAATTTCCTACCTTAATTGTGGTATATTTTTGAACTCATACTTATATACAATTGATGTCAACTAAGTTGTGATCTTATTGGTTTAAAATAGTAGAATTGAAAATTTAATCATATATCAATTACATTAAAAATAATATAGTTTAATTGGGCATAAATATAACTAATAATTAAGAGTTTATATGTTTAAATTTTCTCAATAAAATAAAGGTTGATTGGAAGGGAACCCAAAGCTAAAATTTTGTTGTAGACCGTTAATTATGAATGGCATTATGTGAATCAAGATTTTGACAAAGACATTTCAGAATTTCGAATCTTAAAGGCTAAATTGTGATATGTGAGAACAATCCTTCACCAATCAATTTTAAAAAAAGAATACCATACTAATAAATGTAATAATAAATAACTTTTCAGAAAAATAAAATAAATAAAAGGTTTTTGCGGACCAAATTAATAAAATATTTACAATACTAGGCAAATTAGAAAAAGTTTAACAACCATAATCAAATATATAGTATAAACTAATACTTTTTATAGTGAATAACTAATACATAATACCGTATAATGAATATTATTTATATTGTATATTTGACCATGCATGCTAAATATTTTCAAATTTGCATAGACATGTAATTATTTTGTAAAATTGTTCTATCTAGTATAATTTCCTTATAATGATAAATATATTTTAAAAATCAAATGAATGAAACCATCATAAAATGACTCAATTAGTAAAGGAGAGTTTTTGAGTACATAAAGTGATGAGTTCAATCTATGGTGGTCATTCAGACGTATGTCCCGTGACATGAGTCGAGGTGCATGAACTTAATTAATTATGTTTTATTTTTTTAATAAAAAATATGATAAATTAGAAAATGTGAATTTAGGACATAATAAAAGCGGGCTAGTTAGTAGGTAATATGTCACAATATATTAGTTCAAGTGTCCTGAAAGTCCCGATCATAAAAAAGGATACAATTATGCTTTATAGTGTGAGAAGAACAATGACGTAATTAGTTATTTGATTTCATATTTTCACATCACGGTCATAAGTTCGATTACTGAAATCAACATTTGAAATCTTTCTATCAAATTTGTACTTAAAAAAAGGGGAAAAAAAAATCTCACATTTGCCCACTTTCCAAAAAAATGATAAAAAAACACAGCCTAAAAAGGGAATTCTGTAAAAAGAAATTAATTTTCCACGAATAAAACAAACAATAATATTACGATTGGAAATGGACGCGATTTGACAGAACCACACACAAAAAATCACAAAATGAAATAAATAACAAAAAAGTCGGTCACTGTGAACTTGAGGCGAACATTTCTGCTTGGCGGATAGAGACCCGATTGAAGGAGAAGACTCCGTAGATTTCTCCGGCCAATGGCTTCCGCTCCGATGATCAAATCTCCGATTTCGCCTCTCTGCAACTCCGGCGCCAAATCAGACGTCTTCTTCTTGGCTTCGTCGGCGAATTCTAAAGGCTGGAATCTTGGACGAATTCCATCTCTAAAGTTGAAGAAGAACAATCTGTTCGGAACGGCTTCTTCCTCTTCTTTCTCTGTTGTTTGCAAGGCGGTCTCGGTTAAGTCGGCGACTGAGATTGAAGGTCTCAACATCGCCGAAGATGTAACTCAGGTGAAGATTCTCCCCTTTCTTTTATCTTGCAATTGAGATACTAGGGTTTTTGATTTTTTTTTTTACTAAATTTGATTCTAAACACATGTTCTCATATCTGACTAGTTTCCGTAGAATTCCGTTTCGTTCGTACGATATTGATTGTGCCTTGCCTGATTTCTTACTGAAAACTCGACATGTTGATTTCTTAGCTATCCAAAACCTTGTATATGAATTAGTTACGGCATTTATAGTGGATACAGTTTCAGATTGGAGCAATAATGTTCACCATCTACGTTGATTTTGGTACCATTTCGATAATTTTACCATTTTTGTAATTGAAATAAAAGGAACTGGTTGAGTTATATCAAACGGTAGAGTGTCCGAGCAGCTTGCTTATGCACACCTCGAGACAACCTAACCACTACTACAACATTTGGATGTCAAGAAAACTACTAAGAAATTAATTTTAGGTAGGCACAAAATTATATCAAATGGTAGAGCGTCTAATAAGCCAGCTTAGTTATGTACACCTCGACTATTATCATGGGATAGACGGCCTGACCTTCAACATTTGAGAAACCTTTCTAAATTAATCTTTAGGTAGGCGGTTAGCATGGATTAAATGCATAATTTTTTGATTCTTCAAAGCTCTCTTGGCTACTAGGTCTGTAGCCAACCCAGATTTCTGTTAGTTCAATAGTAAAGACAGTTGTTTCTGATGAACTTTTACGCACCTCGACTAATGTCACGGGACATACCGCCTGACCCTACAACATTTGGATGCCAAGGAAATTCGTAGGAAATTAATTCCTAGGTAGGTGACCACCATGGATTGAACTCATCACCTTATGCACCACAAGGTCCTCTTTGACTAATTGAGCCACACTATGATGGTTGATGGTCCTTGATTTTTTGGGATCGTGAAACAGTTAAGACTTCAGCAACCAAATAATTCATGTTTGGATTGTTTAGGAACAGTTGTGGACCTGTGGTTCAAGATTAAAGATAGTAAATTAAAGATATCTGGTCAATTGGTTCCATCATATTATTTGAATAATTTGAACTTCACCTTATGCCTCTTTGAATTAATTATTCATTTATTTGTGATGCAGCTGATAGGTAAGACACCCATGGTGTACCTGAACAATATCGTCAAGGGATCTGTAGCAAACATTGCTGCCAAGCTTGAAATAATGGAACCGTGTTGTAGTGTCAAGGACAGGTGAGAGAAATAGGAGGAGGAAGTCAATTGGTCAACTATTATATGTCACACTGTATTTGTACTTTTATTCTGGTTACACCAGTTCCAATATTCTTAGGCTGACTATTGAGGGGAATGATTACATATCTATCAAAATTTATTATCTCATGAATCTAGCTATTATGGAGTGGCTCAATTAGTCACAGAGGACCTTGAGGTGCATAAGGTGATGGGTTCAATCCATGGTGGTTACCTACCGAAGAATTAATTTCCTACGAGTTTTCTTGGCATCCAAATGTTGTAGGGTCAGGCAGTATGTCCCGTGACATTAGTTGAGGTGCACGAAAGCTGGTCTAGACAGTCATAAATATCAAAAAAAAAAAAAAAAAAAAAGCTAGCTATTATGATCTTGCGACTTGTACTATCTATACATATCAGAGAATGCGTGCATTTTTCTCACCATTTTTACTAAAACATCTACAGGATTGGTAATAGTATGATATCAGATGCTGAGAAGAAAGGACTTATTACACCAGGAAAGGTAATACATTAGAGACATAATTTTCATGCTTCTTGAACATTACATTTCATTACATGGATTATATACTGTGTTGTCCATTTCTTCACATGCATTTGTAGTTTTTGACCACGTTTTACACACAACAGTAACTGAAAGTTTAACTTAAATATTCATCATCATCTTATTTTAGCATGGGGATTCAATTATGTCCCGTCTCAGCGTCATATAACTTTAATAGGAACTGCATTGCTCGTTTGAGATACTTGTATCATCAAAGAGAACTTGCACAGTAACATATCAAAGATGCTGATGAGTGATGACATCTTCTTTATAGAATTGCCTACCTGCCATCCCATGATAGTTATGCTGAATTTTATATTTATGTATATGTATACATATGTAAATACATACATACAAGGAATTGAAGCATTTACATAGCTTGCCTTGGACTTGAAACTTTTACCTAAATATTTCCATTTTTTGTAAGTACAGAAATATTCTGGTGTGGTCTGAATACTCAATAACACAATTCTTATGTATTTCCAGAGTACTTTGGTTGAAGCTACCAGTGGAAACACCGGAATTGGTCTTGCATTTATTGCTGCTTCAAAGGGATACAAACTAATATTGACAATGCCATCATCGATGAGTATGGAGAGGAGAGTTCTTTTAAAAGCATTTGGAGCCGAGCTTGTATTAACTGATCCAGCAAAAGGCATGAAGGGAGCAGTCCAGAAAGCTGAAGAGATTTTTAAAAAGACACCTAATTCTTACATGCTTCAACAATTTGACAATCCTGCTAACCCTAAGGTATGTAGTCAAAATTCCCACGTGAACGAACCTTGATCTACCTAGTTATTTAAATTTAAGACCAACTGAAATTAAATCAAGTTCGTTACTTATTTGGTTTACACTCCATTGGCTCACTGGACCAAAAAATTATATTAGTAGTAATGGGGTGAGAATTTTCTTCTTCTATGCGTACTGTGAAAGCATGGACACTTCAAATTTGGGTTACCATACCTGTGTATGACACACACATTGAACAGTTTGATTCACCAACAACTGGTGGACACTTGTTAAGCGTAATAGGTCCATGCTGAACACTTGTTGAAATAATTATGTGTAGAATATTTTTTTAGCATAATAAACATGTCGTCTCACACTTGTAAATGTTAAAGTAATTGTTGAACACTAGAGATAAAGTGCTTGAATATTAAAAAAAAAAAAAAAAAATAGGATGAAAATTCTAAAGTTGTCACTTCTTGAGTAAAAAATATCAGGAAAATTATTGTGTTAGGATTTCACAGCTTAGAAAAGACCCATGACCCATCCAAGTTATCGTTATAAAGTTTTAGTTGATATGATGATATGGTTTGTGAAGGTCGGTCAATAGCTTTTCATCCATTTTTAAAAAGCATGACTGTGATTTCATGGCATTCATAAAAATTTAAAGAGAAGGCTAGGATTTGAAAAAACAGCTTTTAGTGGAATGTGAACTTGAATTTGTAGGTACACTTTGAGACAACAGGTCCAGAGATATGGGAAGACACTAGTGGCAAGGTGGATATTTTTGTTGCAGGAATTGGAACAGGTGGAACAATTTCTGGTGTTGGCCGGTTCCTGAAACAGAAAAACCCAAATATTAAGGTAACATTATCTTTTAGGCATTTACCCTTTTTTAGGTCTTCTTTTAAAGGCTCATCTTTTTATCTTTATCTGGTTTTACTTATTCTTATTTCTTAGTCATTGAAGATTAACAGCTCTTCTTTGGTTCCATTCTGCAGGTTATTGGTATTGAACCTACAGAAAGTAACATTCTTTCTGGAGGAAAGCCTGGTAAGCCAACATTTAACTTTTACTAATAATTATTCATGCATTTTTTTTTAAAAAAATTAACAATAAAATCTAAATAGATGTGTTCATTGTATTGTTATGGTAACGCAGGACCTCATAAAATTCAGGGACTTGGAGCTGGTTTTGTACCTAAGAATTTGGACGAAGGTGTAGTCGATGAAGTCATACAGGTCCGTCTTCTACTCACTTTTCCCCTTTCATGAACTCATACGAGCATTTTTCTCTTCTAGACTTCTAGTCAACTATCTATGTGAGAATTGAAATGTTGTATGAATCAATATTTAGTTCTTCATTGTGAGCCACCTATTTTGTTTTGGATAGAAAATAAAAACTTTCATTGATGACTAGTTACACAATGGTCTATCTTGTTACAAAAGAGCTTCAATGAGATTTAATATCCTACGAGTTACAGCGGCAGTCAAATGTAGTAAGGTCAAATAGTTGTCTTGTGAATTTAGTCGAGGTGTATCTAAGTTGGCCCGGACCTCAGACATATAAACAATATTTAGGTTTCTCTTTTCAAAATCTGACTAATAGTGATTGATGCAGATATCAAGTGAAGAAGCTATTGAGACGGCAAAACAATTGGCACTGCAGGAAGGATTACTGGTTAGTACTTCGATTTTTATTTTTGTTTAATCTTTTTGACATCTATAAATTCAATCTAGAACTCGATCAATCTAAAACTATTTGGCTAAACTTAAGACTAAAGAGAACTTAGAGAAGTTCTGTATTCAGCTAACTTAACTAAAAATGTGGGGTTATCTGGTTTGGTGTTAATCCATTTCTACTCCATGGTCACGTGTTCGATTATTGGTATCGGTATTTGTAATCTCCCTTCCCCCAACTTGTACTAAAAAAAAACCCATAAAATGTGAGGTTGCTTTTTTAGCCTGGTTCGATCTTATATTTCCCGACATTAATTACCTCATTGACTTGATATCAGGTGGGCATTTCTTCTGGAGCAGCTGCTGCTGCAGCGATTGAAGTGGGAAAAAGACCTGAGAATGCTGGAAAGCTTATTGCGGTATGCACCTTATTTATTTGTTTTCGTTTTACTTAAGTAAACCTAAATGAACTTTTTCCCGCCGAAGTAGGCTAAGCCTCACAGTTATTGACATGTATCATCAACCTAAAAGGTCATATCTCATATGTTCGAATCTCTCAACCCCTAAATATGGTTGTTGTACTTGTACATACAATAAATGGATTTTTTCCCTCTCTCGTGCTCAGCCACGAAATATCTATAAGGAGGAAAAATTAACAGGACACTTAGACCCCATTTGATAACCATTTGCTATTTTGTTTTTGATTTTTGAAATTTAAGCTTATTTTTACTCAAATTTCCTACAATGTGTTCCATATTTTCTTAAGAAAGTAGGTGAATACTAACCAAATTTCAAAAACTAAAACGAACTTTTGGAAGCTACTTTTTTTTTTGTTTCCAAACTTTGGTTTGGTTTTTAAAACATAGATAAGAGGTGTAGATATGCAAGTAAGAAAAAAAATATGGTAAAGTAATTGTTGGCTTAAATTTCAAAAACTAAAAATTAAAAACAAAATGATTATCAAACGGGTTACGAAATGGGATACTACACTTAATGTTGAAGTTGGTTGTATAAGAGAGAAAATAGCACGTATCTTCTATCTTTTTAGCAGTTCGATTAATAAAGATAGAAGAGCTTTCACTTTTTATTTATTGTGGCTCATAAACATATCAGTCTTACTTAGCATCTTTCAAGAATAAAAGAAGGGTACAATCACCTACCTAGAAAATAATTTTCTACCAATTTTCTTGATATCCAAATGTTGTACCAGGTGGTATGCTCGATGAAAATAGCCGAGGGTGCACATAAGGTTGCCTGCACACTCACAAATAAAAAAATAAAATAAAAAAGGCTCATAGAATGCGATACCCAGCCAAGCGATTTTGGCCTACAGAAGGCACTTTTTCTTTATTAAAGAAATTAATTTATAGAAAACACAGTTCTAAGCATCGTTAGCAGCATGCGTTTGTTTCCTACTAACATTTTCTTGCTATTTCTTTCCCGATTCGGGGTAATCATAAGTTGGACTAAATCCTCTTCATCTCCTTACTCCAACATAACTTTATTTTCAGGTCATATTCCCTAGCTTCGGTGAACGATATCTATCCTCAATCCTTTTCCAATCGATCCGAGAAGAATGTGACAACATGCAACCCGAGCCATGAAGCGCCTTTGGTTTGTGAGTAATCTATCGACAAAAAGCTTTAGCTGTCTTTATTTTTGACAATGCAGCACCATAATACTCATATTCGCACCACTATGTGCATAAACGGATTCGAACACCATCTTCTAGTTTCTTATTTTTCCTCTTTTTCTCAGTTATTCATTCCTTTGTTTTGGTTTCCATTGGAGTTTGAGCTTTAGTATGAAAGGTGCAAACCTGAACATTTTGGTGGCTTTATTGGTGAATAAAAAGGATTGTTTGTTATAACTTGCAGATAAATAAATTAAACAATGAGGGTATCTATATTCCTCTTTTCTTGAAGCTCAGCTACTGCCTTTTATATAAATAAATCTCAGTTGGGTTAGGTTGGGAGGAGGTGATATATATCCATAATTGCATGGCAATGTCAAAAATTGACCAACCCTGTGAGCCTTTTCATATTATTATTATTATTTTTTTCCTTTGGGAGCTTTATGTATTTTCCAAAAGTTTAAATCTTTTAAGCATATAAAGTCAAGTTTGGACATGATTCCACCAAGGATTGGGCTCATTGGTGATGACTTTGGGGTGATTTTGGTGGCCGTAAATTCAGGTTCTTGGTTTCAAAGTTTCAAACTTCTCCTAAACTCACAGAATTTTGGGAACCAATAAGTATGTATGATTTAGTAAATAGGAACTTAGAGATTATGAATTTAAATCTTCAAAATATTGTTGAATTATTTAAATTATTAATAAACCAAAAACTTATTTCGAATATTTTCTTACTGTGACATTATTAGGTGGCACATAAAAAATTATTTTGAATACTTTAATTTATAAAATAAAATTATGTATTGTTAATGATGCTACGTATAGAAGATGTAGAGTTTTCCTACACATTCATGTAGAGAAGTGTTACTCATTTAAATACATCAACTAACACTTTTTTCTCATTGGTGGGCTACTAGGGATGAAATTATTTGGCAAGAATTTGAACACAATACCTCTCACTCTTGTACTAAATTGAATTATGTTAAATCATTTATGAACTTTGAATTTGGGTAAATTTAATTATCTCAACTGATTCAAAAGATTTTTTAGACCCTGTTTGATAACCATTTGGTTTTTTGTTTTTGAAATTTAAGCCTATTATCACTCAAATTTATTACAATGTCTTCCACCTTTCCTATCATTTATACATCTTTCCTTAGGAAAGTAGAAGGATACTAACAAACTTTTAAAAACAAAAACAAACTTTTAGAAACTACTTTTTTTTGTTTTTAAAAGTTGACTAGTGTTCTCCTACTTTCTTGGGTGAGAATATGCTTAAATTTCAAAAATTAAAAACAAAAACAAAAAACAAAATGGTTTTCGAACGGGACCAATTTTTGAGAAGTTGTTTGGTATATCATTGTATAGGGATATCTGGTTGGTGACCGATCTTATTCCGTCTTGGTTTTGATTATATAAAGAAATGATCTGCTAATGTATATCTATGGGTCACATATGAAACTGTGTAATCTAAGAATCAAGTCGAACATAGTTTAATCGGTTTAAACTCGAGCATGTACGATCTAGTAGTCAAAGTTTGAAACTCTCCCTCCAAAAACACTTTAAATTAAAAGGTTAGAAGTTCGAATCTTGCCTTTACAAATCGAACTCTAGATAAAACATCTAATCCCTAGAAGAGTTCTAAAGTTTAACTTGAAATTTGTAGTCTAAAACAAAGGAATCTAAACATAGGATTGTTTTCATAATTTTGTAAGCGAATTCAAAACGTGAACTAGACATTCTTTTAATGTTTTAAGGACTGACAATAAAGATTTATCAATGTTCTATAATTAGTGGGGTGGGTACTGTAGCATAATCATATAATAAAAATATCAAAGTAAAAGCTAAGTAATTCTATACTTTTTAGGCTTTGATTGAATTTAAAGCACATGGAAGGTATAAAGTTCAAACAGGAATTTAACTAATCAAAGTTGTGAAACACCCTTTTATTCTTTAATAGTGTATAGGCAGGCTTTTTAGGCATGGCAAAAAAAAAAAACAAACAAACCCATTCTACTGTGTGGCCAGGAACCTTCCAACTTTTGAGGATGCAAATGCAAATACAAAAAAAGAAGAAAAAAAAAAAAGAAAATGAAATTGTACTAATAGTCCAATTTTACAAAATAATTACAGATCTAGGCAAATTTAAAAGTATTAGTATCCATAGTTAAATATACAATATAAATAAAACTCATCATACTATATTATGTATTAGTTATTCAGTATAAAAAGTATTACTTTATACCGTATATTTGGCTGTAGTTGCTAATTTTTTTCAAATTTATCTAGTGTTGTAAATATTTTATTAATTTAGTCTATTCCTACAAAAATCTCAAAAAAAAAAAAATTGAGTTTATAGATTATTATTGTAAATAAGTGAAAGAAGATGGTTCATGTGAGAAAAATAATAATAATTAAAGCACACATTTTCAAAGTCTTTAGGCAATATTAAATTCGTCAAAAGTTGATCTCATTCTTAACTTATAAACGGAAAATCAAAGGGAATTCATGAAATTTAACATGTGAAATGTATGTCACAATTTGGATATAAAATTAAAAGAAATGATGTTTTGTGTCAGAGAAATGTTATTAATTTCTAAAGTGAAAAATAAATAAATAGAGCCGACAGGATGAAGAACTCATGAGAATAGAATCAATTTACTTTCCGTTTTATGTTTTTTTTATACAATAAGTTGAGAGAAGGCGGAATCGTACTTGTAGTCTCATAAATACTAAGTTATACAAGATGTTGTTAGAGTTTTGTTGTTGGCACCAAAATGATAATTTATATCTAGTTATCATTTAACTTAAAATATTTTTATAATATTAATTTATAAATTAAAAAGGAAATTTGAACTCCTAGATGAAAATACCAAACCTCTAAACAATAAAAGTTAGGTCAACACATAAATTAAAAATGGATATACAAAAGACAACAACAGTATAATTAAGTAGTATGTTATATGATTTTTTATATTCCATTTTTTCCTTCTATTTTTATTATTTTTTATTTTTTAAATGTATATACATTTGTTCTCTTTGACCTAATGTATCTAGAAATTGATTGAACCTATATCTAGTAATTACTAAATTATATTTACTAAAACTATACTTTTGTTGAGGATTATTGAACTTAGACTCAGTTTACTTTTTCATGAATTTCATTTCATCTTCTCATTCATTTTCATGGTTGTATTGGCCAATATTTCCTGCATTGGAATTGGGTGTTTTTGGTACTTGGACTTTCTTGTTTAGTTTTTATTTGAAATATATATTTGCACACTTAACTTATCAATTTTTTACTAAGGTGAAATCAAGTACTAAATTATTGACACAAGAACATCAATGTACTTCCATAGACCAGAAATTGTGAGTTCGAATTTTCTACCTTCAATTATAACAGTAGAATAAAAAAAATAAACTTACCTTTTTATATAAAAAAATGTTTAAAGTAAATTATATACAAACTTAGTTGTTATTTTAGTACTATATTAATATTTGAGATAATTAAAGGATGAATCAACTTATCACCAATAGAAAATACATTTCAATTGGTTAAATCAACTCCCCCTAGATAAAGTCAACCAAAAGTAATAGCCGAAGGACATCAATATAGGTTCGTATCCAAAAAAAAAATATGAATTCGAAAATTTAGATCCTGATTGTCGAAGAAAAAAACCCCTTTAAATAAAAATAAAACATAGGAAGAGCTCTTTCCTCTTGATGGTCCACCAGCGCCTAAATAATAATAATAATACAAAATACAAAACTAAATTATTAATGACTACAATTGAAACCGAATAATTTTATTATTTGATCGTAAACCAGTTTAATACCAACGTTTGAGGTTTGGTCTCGAAAATTGGTATTTGTCACTCCCTTCTTCTGCGATATGTACTCAAAAAATAAAAAATAACTACATGTGACATTAAATTTTACCAAGACATCTAATATAGATGGATTTGGATTGTGCATCTTCAAAATCTGAAAGAGACTTTTCACCATTACAAGATGCTTGATGAACATGCATTTGAACCCTGAGCTGCAACCATTAAAAGCCTATCAAGCCAATCTCCAACAATGCAACCTACATCACCAAGTTCTAAAGAAGCGAGTTTGTATAGTTTCACATCGATTAAATAATGAATAGATCTTGAATTTAACACGGAAAACAAATATTTCTATTGATAAAATATATTTGTTGGTGAACAAAAATAATGTCACGAGGGTTTATATCAACCAAGATGCATCGATGTTTAACTTACAACTTTCCTAGCAATAGGAGAATCACAGTGAACCCTCGCTCGAGATCAATGGGAGAGGGCATGAGTAGTAAAATTAGGGGTGAAAGAAAAAACAAAAACTAACGAAACTAAACCAAAGCAATCCAATAATATCAGATTGAACTTGCATATTTGATATTTTAAAAAATCAAAATATATTGGTTCGATCCAATTTTTGATGGAATGACTAACATAAAAACCAAATCGAATCAAGATATAAATTCTAAAAGAAAATCAAATTAGGTAATTGATATTGAGATTTGTTATAAGAACCAGCTTAGAGATAAAATATGAAATAAAAATATTATAAATATTATGTTTTTTTATGGAAAATGTTGTTTTTGCGAGTAAAATAAAAAAATTTAAAATCAAATTAAATACAAAAAAAGGAAATTTGCATGTATATTATAATAAGACAAAAGAATTGAATAAATAGTAATTTTTTGAAAATATTTGTAAATATAACAAAATCAGATTTATAGACTTCATGATAGTGTTTGATAGACTCTATCAATAGACTCCATTAATAGTGTTTGATAGACTCCATCAATAGTGTCGGATAGAGTCCATAAAAAACAAGTTACTATATTTGCAATATTTTTAAAAAATTACTTTAATGTAGAGTAAGAAATTTGCTATACAGTGCAAATTCCAAAAAAAAAAAGAATTAAAATCGAAAACAGAAGAAAATTTAAATCGAACCAATAATTTTATTTTTTATCAAACATTTATACGAATTCAATTATTATAAATTCAAATATATCAACTCAACTTTGAGTTTGACACAAAATCGACAAAAACCAAACCACCCATATATCAAAAACACATGTTTTAAAGCTAAAATGAAATCAATTTTTTTTAAGGTACAAAAATTGGTCCCTCTAAAAAAAGGTTTAGTAGTTGAAGGGTAGGGTAGACCCACCATTGTCTGAGCTCCCACGTCGTTTCTAATTTTATCTATTTTTCTTCATCACTTTCACACTCTTCCTCCTCATTTCTCTCTATTTAAATTCCCCTCTTTCACTTCTCAATTTCCCATTATTATTATTAATAATATTATTATTCCAAAATCTTCACTCTCCTCTATTACTTCCATGGATTCCAAGGAATTTGACCTCTCTTCCCCTTCCTCTTCTCCCTCCTCCGACAGGTAATTTTATCGATTATCGTTATAAATTGTCCGTATATTAAAAATGTGAGAAACTTTCAACATCTAAATAAGATATATATAGGTTATTCTCTATATTATCAATTGATTTTAAGATTGCGTTCCTCCTAATACGGTAGTGGAGCTTATTAAATCTAAATGTATAGAGCTCTCTTAATTGAGTAAAACCTAAAAAATTATTTGATCCACAAATTCAAATTCAATTCAATCAAAAAATTCGAATGTAATTCAAGATAACGTGCCCAAAGTAGCATCGAGGGTGCCATGAGGAATTCTCTCGATCGTAGCTACTTAACTTATTGATTTTGAGATGACAGTTCATATTATCTAATACTTTTGTCGGCCGTTTCGATCAGGTGGTGGTCGAACGAGACGGTTGCGGTAGTGACGGGGGCGAATAAGGGGATCGGGTTTGCCCTAGTAAGAAGATTGGCGCAATTGGATTTGAGTGTGATACTAACGGCTAGAGATGAAGGAAGGGGATTGAAGGCCGTTGAAACCCTGCGGAATGAAGGGCTCAACGTTGTGTTTCGCCAACTCGATGTTTCAGATCCTCTTTCCATCAACGCCTTTGCCCACTGGTTCACTGCCAATTTTCAAGCCCTTGATATTCTTGTAAGTTCATCGATCTCTCCGCTTCGATCCACTTTTCCGCATCTCTCATTCTCGGTCGAGAAAAATTTTCCTACACATGAATGAATATGAAAACTTTTCTACATATGAATGTGTAGAAGAATTTTCTATATTTGTGTGTAAGAAAGTTTTTCTCGAATCTAATATGTGATATTTTAAAGTTTAAATTAGTTGATTTTATTGTTTGGTTGTAAATTATTTTAATTAAGTAGGGTTTTTGTGGTCCTCAAGAGTTGATATTTAAAAAAGAAAAATACATGGGCAGTTTTTTATTTTTATTTTTTGAGATTAGACATGTGAAGCTTTTTGGACCACACGAATAATCCTTTTCTTTTTCAATAATTTTTATTTCTTCGCAGCTACTTTTTATTTTTTGAATTTGCAATTTAGTCCCTCTCGATGGTGCAAGCTATTCTGCTGTTTTATTGCTTGTAAGCAAGAATATCAATTGCTTGCTTCATTATAAAGTTTTCTATTATTTTTTTTAGTAATTTTCATTTAGGTACTTTTATAATCATTTTATTTTTAGTCATCTACTTCTTTTTTCTGTTTTGAGCAAAATTTTCCGACTTTCTAGGAAATATTTTGTAAATATTTCTTTTTTATTTTTTTTAGAATATTTAGTAAATATTTCTATCTATTTGTAAAAATAATAATGTATATCTTTATTATCGTCACAAATAGTGTAAAATATGTACTAAATATTTTATAGAAAGTTGACAAGTTTTGCTCTACCATTTAGTTGTTGCGTTATTTATTTATGGACTGTTCTTGTGGGAAAGAAACTAGAAAGCTTTTTTTAGTATATATCCGAAGAATGAAAATAAATATCAATTTTTGGGATCAAATTTGTGATATCAATATTAAATTGATTTACAATCAAACAATAAAATCATTGCGAGCCTTACCCATTTTTTGGAAAAACTAGAAAGTTAAAGCCCGTTTGCTGCGAAAGAAATAAATTCTCTTTTACAATCTCTTTTTGTATATGGTAATGGGTAGGTAAGGTACGTGAATTAATGGAAATTATTTTTTATATATGATATTGTGAAAGATTTTTTTTTTTTTTTGAAATAAAAATAAAAAAAGAAAAGAAATTATAACCAGTATGATTGGTCATGTTCCCATTAAGGAAAAAAAGAAAAGGAAAAAAAGAGTATTTTTCTTTATTTCCACTTGAACTGCTCCACTGTCTTACCTTCATAACGAAAAAGTAAAAAAGTCAAGCACTTTGACCACTCCACGCCAAATCCCCACTCCCAACCTTAGAAAAGTCTCAATATCAAGACCACGAGGCCAGTATTTTAATCACATGCTACAAATATTATTACTCTAATTAATTATAAAAAAACATACTTACTTTTTTCCCTCATTAATTGGACCCATATTGTAGAATAATGTAAGTTAATTAGTATATTGAAAATGACTTCTAGCACATTTATGGTATTAAACTATTAGTTTCTTTCTTTTTGATATTCTGGTTAACTTGCTCGCACTTCGACTATTATCATGAGGTATACTTTATGTTGAAAAGAATAATTCTTACGTAAGATTGTCGTGAATTGAGTACATCATCTCTTAATTTTTCGAAGTCTTCTTAACTCTTGTACAGTCGTTGATGACTAACTAATTGCCTTTCGAGAGTGTGAAAGTCTCTTTTTGCAGTAGAATTCAAAGAGATTGGTTTACTTGATAATTAATGAAAAAAAATTTAAGATCATATTTTGTTAGAGATACTCACCTTGTCGTAATTGTCTCACATTGAAAATGTGAGAATTCTATAACTCATTTATAACCGATATGGTTTAATTCCCTCATCACCATTTCTAATGTGGGATAATTGCCACAAGGTGAGTATCTTCAACATATTTATTGAAATCCGATAGCATTTACCTACTCTCTTAAAAAAATATGGAACACACGATAAAAAATTGAGAAGGTGACTCGGGTTTTGCAGGTAAACAACGCGGCGGTATCGTTCAACGACATAAACGAGAACTCGGCGGAGAACGCAGAAACAGTTATAAAAACAAATTTCTACGGCGCCAAATTACTGACCCAGGCTCTATTGCCTTGCTTTCGCTCTTCTGCTTCTAGAAGCCGGATTCTCAACATCACCTCAAGGCTCGGAACCATCGATGTAAGTATGCTTTACAAATATTAATTATTTCATATTTATTATACGTTTTTATTTACATTTTTCAATGTTAGAATTGCTTAAAATCATTTCATTAATGCTCCTATACAAATTATAGACTCCCTATTCAAAATTTTAAGAGATATCATTTTGCTCTCTTTAGTGAAATTATCATATTTTTCATGTTTTGTTATTTTTATATACATACATTTGATCACTTATATGACATATTATTGTTCTCATAAATGATGAAAAATATGCATCAAATACTTCAAGTATTTCTTTTTTATTTTTTTATTGTTTTTTTTTTATTATAATCATCACAATGGTTAATAGTGTCATAATTAATGTACACGCAAAAAATAAATAGTGTCATAATTAATAGATAATTGAATTTAATCCATCGCCTACTAAGAAATAAAAAATTGGTATAAAAATATTTCTTTCCCATCCAAATCTAGTAAAATCAAACAATTTGTTATGCGAAAATAGTCCGTACATAAATTGACTCATATACTCATAATTAAAAAAAAAGAATCCTTAAAATATAATAATTTTCATAACTATCATAAACAAATGTGTTAAAGCTTTCTTCCGTTTATGATAATTCAACTATCGTCTTAAATATATTGTACATTCCAATTCTTTTTTTTTCTTTAAAATTTGGGATTTAACTAAAGAATGAATAACATTGTTAACTATCCAATCAAACTTTACGGTTATAATTTGATCATGAAAATTGATATTTGACTTTGAGATCAACAGTATTCTCAATTTAAAAAAATAATAATAATAATATTGTTGACTAAAAAGAAATAATGATGAAAAATGACAGAAAGTAAGGAACAAGAAAGTGAAAGAGATTCTAGAGAGTGAGGATCTAGGCGATGAAGAGATAGACAACGTAGTAAACGCTTTTCTAGAAGACGTGAAAAGAGGAACATGGAAAAAGCAGGGCTGGCCAGCGCTGTGGACGGACTACGCAGTGTCCAAGCTGGCACTAAACTCCTACACCCGAGTTTTAGCCAACCGATACGGAGCGTTTGGGAGCGGGATTAGCGTGAACAGCTTTTGCCCAGGCTTTACACAGACTTCAATGACACGTGGGAAAGGGACACACTCAGCCGACGCCGCCGCGCTTGTCGGCGCCAGGCTGGCGCTGCTGCCGCCCCACCGGTTACCTACCGGACAGTTCTTCTCGTGGGGACCTAACTATGATGTACCGAAAAACTCTAAATTATAGTTCTTAGATTTCTTTCTAATAATTAATCTTAGATTCCCACTCCCTTTTGGAGTTTTGTTTGATTTCTGCTCGGTTGTTTCGGAAATTTGAATCTACCATCTTTTGATTGAAGTTAATTACTGTCAATTATTAATATGAATGAAGTTAACTTTTGTATTTTTTTTTTTTGTTGTGTGTTGGTTGATATGAATATAATTGTGTGTAATGATGTTGAAATTACTTTTTGTTGCTAATTCGACAAAGACTCGTGTTATAGAAGATAAAAGAAGAAATAGATTTATATATAATAAGGGACAAGTAAACTTTTTTTTTAGTGATGATCAAAAACAAAATTATGAGGATAATTAAAGCAGGATGATATTATATTAATGTGAATAGAGGAAAATTACTTCCTTACGGATCAATATGTAATAGACGTATACTTAAGATATATGTGATATCTTTTAGTATATATATATAATTTTTTTTTATAAAAAAAGTACTATTTAGGTCAGCTAATTATTTGATAATGGGACCTTCGAAACACGTATTATCTCATTAGTCAAAATAAAGTTGAAAGTGACATGAGCTAAACTTTAATATCTTAATCTAATTTGAATTATATTTTATTTTGACTATGAGCTCATTAATATTGTAAAAATTAAGTTGTGCTCCAATTATAGTAGTGGAGCATATTAAAAATCATTATAAATAGTTTTAAGTTATAACCAACACTAAAAATGACTCTTAAATTTATTGATGAGCATCTTTAGTGATGGATTTAGAGGAGGCCATGGTCCCATTTTTATTATTTTATTATTTATATATATATTATGACATGTCTTTGTGATGATGGCCTCTAGAAAATCGGATATCAATGACATCGCTATAATAAGGTATTTATGGCGACTTGTTCTCCGCCATGAATACCGGTGACATCATTAACTATCGATGGTGCGCATAGAATCAATGACGAGCATGTCTGACATTGATTCTTCACTATCAATGACATGCTTAAAACCGTCATCGATTGTTATTTATTGCGCACTTTAGCCCGCCATGTAAACTATTCAATCGCACATTTTGCCCGCCATGAATTATTTATTTATTTGTTTAAAAAAAAATACCAAGAAAAATGGTATGGGTATTTGTTTTGAAAAATGGTCTATTTTTAAATGGTTCATGTTTTGTGCCCGCCATTAAAATACACTATCCCTTAATTATACAAAAGACACAAAGGCACAAAAATGCCTGTATATATTATGCACGTCATTGAAAGTCATTCTACTTTATATATAAAAAAAAAAATCTTAAATGAAACTTTTTAGAACCTGTTATATTCAACAAATTACTTGTATATAACGCGCAATAGAAAATTCAGTTTCAGAGAACAACTCATATGTCGTACAATGTACATACACAACTAATTTGTTTCTTTTCTATATACAAACATATAAACAAGCAATTAACTACAACAATCTTCAATGCACATACATAAGCAACTATATAAAGATTTAAACAAGCAACTAAACTACAACACTAATTCTGCATCAAAATGTCTACCTACGAATTCGTCTCATTCAACTCGTACCTCGACTTGAGTGAATGTAATCTGATCTACCCGACCAAGACATGATGCCAATCTGCATAGATATAAGGAATATTAGTTAATAACAAATAAAAAAGATGTATAAATTGAAAATGAGCTAGAAATTTAGAAAATGATATATGTAACCTATAACACTAACCTATATCCACAATCTTGGTCATTATCAAGTACATCACAATCACTTCTAATATATGAGACCGAGTCATGATCATCGATAATATTAGGTAAGAATTCTATAACTGTGTACCCACGATCTTGGTCATTATCAAGTACATCATGACCGTCTTCTACTACAACTACGCGTTGTGAAGGTGTTAGAACGACCGACCAACGAGGATTAATTGGATCTTTTATGTAGAACATCTGCTTGACTTGGTTGTTGGTTGGCTAAAATGAAAGAGTCGGATTGATGTTCAATGCGATTAATGTCTACAATCGTAAATCTCATGTCTTCTACTTTAATTTCACAATTACTTTCCACACAATCACATTTGAATAGAACAACTTGAAAAATATTGCAATCGAGCTCCCAATTTTCTTGAACTCTGTCGTAAAAGGTCATGTTAGAAATCTAAGTCAACTAGGAGAAACTTAACCTACAAAATATTTGTAACAAAGTAGAATCTAGTCAAATATATATCTAACTCAACATAAATACTAAAAAAAAAATACATTTCCAAGTGAAAATGTCAAATAGAGACAATTTAGTATCAAAGACTAACTATAGGGCATAAAGATTTTATAACAATTATGAAAGCAAAACATCATTCATTCATTGTTTAGAAGCAAAATATAGATTTTGAAATTTGATATTATTTGTTATATCCTTCAACTTTTGAAATTTGTAATTTTTTTGTAAATAAAAATAGATTCAAAATAATTTAGGTTGAAGATACTCACCTTACGATAGTTATCCCATATTGAAAAGATGAAATTTCTTAGATATTCATTTTATAGTCAATTAATTTTGAGGTGAAACCTCATGTTATCTAATATGGTATTAGAGATCCCCAAATTTTATTCTAAAAATTCAAACGCTTTTGAATTCTAAAGTGGACATATGTACCCCACCCAAGCGGGTATAAGCTTTTATAAAAAAAAGCGGATATTTGATCAAAAGTTTGGACCCAAAAAATAATGGGTATTATAATTTTTTGAATATGCATCTCAATATTTCATATTGAAAAGGTGGGAATGTATCAAAGAAATGTCATGAAGTATTAATGTTATTATTTGGTGGTAATATAGTTCAACACCACGATCACAATTTCGATCTTGAAAATAAATAATTGACTCTCACTTTTTTTAGAGGAGTAGGGTTTGTGGTCCCCCTCTCCCAAATAAATGATTACTTCTTTATCAATTGATTTTGATATAAAATTTCATAATATTTAATATAGTATGAACAAATTTTATGTCATGAAATCAGAATAATGTCGTTGAACTACCGTTACCGTTGATATATAGTATCATAATTCGTTTAAACCTAAATATTTATTTCATCCTCAAAGGATTTCATACTATCTAATATTTATGTATGTATATTACTACTAAAAAATTATGTATATTAAAGAGGTAGGGAAAATGATCAAATAAGAAAGATATTATGCAGCCTCGTAAAATAATTGGTCGTCGCTTAGGGCATGTTTGGCTAGGGCGGGAAAGGAAAGGAAAGAAAGGGAAGGGAAGGGAAGTGAAAATAAATTGGTGTTTGGTGAGATAGGTTGAGAAGAAAAGTGATAATAAGTTGGTGTTT
>JBBMEF010000002.1:4935221-4946135 GCA_037832685.1 Sicyos baderoa | reverse complement strand
TATTGAAAACAAAATAAAACTTACTACACAAATTACATTGAAATCAAAAAAGATTTTGAAAAGCAAAGAAAAAAAAAATGTACAAAGCGCGACTAAAAAAAAAATTGGAATTAAATATTTTTCACGAAAAAATTGGAATTAAATGTATTAAGTATAGAATAAATAAAAAGGTAAAAAAAAAAAAAAATGAGGCCCACGCGCTGTTTTAGCCCGGTTATAACAACCCGGGCCTGGGTTAAAACAACCCTCCTCTTGTTGGCCCACCAAATATTGAGAAGGGATATAACCCTTTCCTTGTTGGTGGGCCAAACATACCCTTTAAGGTTTGAAGGATTGGTTGGAGAAAAAAGAAAAAAGAAAAAAAAAAAAAAAAAAGTCACATGCAAATCTTTCAATAATTGGGGGCAAACAAACAGCATTAGAACGTGGAAGTTAGATTATGATTATTTTTCGGCATTATGTGAATTATATCATTAAATATAAGATAGGTGATTGTTTCAAAAAAGAAATATACATAAAAGATAGGTGAGGTAGCTCGTGACGAGACCACGATTCGCATTCACATGGAGCATCAAATTAAAAAAGTATTTACAATGTTAGGTAAAAAAGAAAAATATTTAGTAATATAGTCAAATATATGGTATAAATAATGATATAATTAATACTAATATCATAATTATACTATATGATGAATATTTATATTATATATTTGACTATGGATGCAAATATTTTCAAATTTACCTAAATCTATAATTATTTTGTGAAATTAGACTATTCGCAGTTCGCACAATTTCCCTTTTAAAAATCAATTATAAAATAAATTAATAACATATATATATATTTATATATATATATATATATATATATATATATATTAAGCATAATACCTTGACTTCTTATTAATATGTAAACGTGTACCTAACACTCATGAAATGGTCCACACCCTCCCCAATATTTTGTAAGAAAATTAAATCTCGTTTTAGTTATTCAAAGTTTAAAAGTAAATATTTTAAGGAAAAGTATACTTGATAGTTTAATTTTACAAAATAATTACAAATCTAGATAAATTTAAAAATATTTAGCATTCATAATCAAATATATAATATAAATAATATACATCATATTGTATTATGTATTAGTTATTCAATATAAAAATTATTACTTTATATCGTATATTTGATCATGATTGCTAAATATTTTCAAATTTGTCTAATATTATAAATATTTTATTAATTTAATTTATTCCTGCAAAAATTCCATATTTTAATCCCCAAACTTATCCCCAAACTTTTGATAAAATAGTCCAATTTTCATTTGTTATATTACTGTTGTTTTTTCAACACAAAAAATGTGGGGAAAACAATGCTCACATGTACAATCTTGAAAATAGAGTCCCCTCTTCCGAATATATCTTTAAAAAAAAAATTGTAATAATATTTTTATCTTTATATATATAGATTTTTTTAAGTCACCATATTTACAGATGGAAGGCCCATCATATAATACGGCCCAATAGCTTCAAGCTGCAAATTGCAAAACCTCGCAGCTTCGAGGGGTTCATTAGGGTTTTGGATTTTGTGCTAATCTTCGAGGTTCGTTTCTTCAACTCCTCCATTTTTGCAGATATTTGTTTCATTTACGATTGATTGTTTGTTTGCTTTCCTCTTCTGTATATACAATTTGATGTAATTACTTTGTTTGAATTGGTTGATGATTGCTTGTTAAATGATGTTTTTTTTTTTTTTTTTTATTAGGTTTTTGTGATTTACTTGATTTCATGGTGTAGAGCTTAGTTTACTTTCAGTTTCATCAATTTTCGAATTATTTTTATTTATTACTGATGGTAAAGAAAACACATGGATTGGTTACTTTATCTGGATAACCAAACATTCAAACCAGTATGATATACGAAACAAATATCTCTTTTGGAGATATCCCCTAAATCCCCTTGAAGCACGATACTTAATTTTAGATCGAATTGGTTTGATTTTATAAATTTTGATGGGGCTGAACTTCTAATACTCTAGTAGTCCCCAAGGGGTGGCGCGTGGTCATACTCTTGGGCTTTGAAGACGTGCTCTCCTTAAGGTCCTAGTCCGAGACATTAATTTGTAGACACTTTCCGTATCTCCATTTCTTCGATGTTTCCCAGTGTCTAGCTTAGGGACGGGCATGGTTACTCCAGTTTCAAAAAAAGAAACTTCTAATATTTTGGTAGGATGGGTCATTTTAATATCTGTGTATAATTCATAGCCCGGTGCTTTCCCAAGTATTGTATAATGGTCTGTCTAATCAACTAGAACTTATTGAAATAATGTAAGCCAACTAACTATCATGAGATGGTTTATTGGTCAAATAAGGATCCTGGTAAATCATAAAATGTTTCGAAGTTATGAGTTCAATTAATGGTGGTCATCTACTAGGACCTAATTTCCTACGAGTTATTTTGACAACCAAATATAGTAAGAACAAATGGTTGTCTCTTGAGAATAGTCGAGATAAATATAATTTAGCCCTGCTGACACTCACAAGTTTTAGATGAGAAATACTATAAGCTAATTGTGCCCACTACAACTAAACTGAATCAGATGAACATATTCCCAACAAAAGCATCCAAAGTCGCCTTAAGTTCAGTGAATGTGATGAACTGATGAGTGAATTTCTTTTAGAAGCTTTCCCCAACAAGCAGTAGCTCTTGTTTTTTACTATTATCATATCCATTCTTTGTTCTTGCAAGCCTTTTTTCTTATGTGAAATCTATCACTTGCAGCAATAAGAGCTTTGCCTGCAAAATGACTGGACTTTTGGGATTTAGAGGCCTTGCACCCAAGACTAAGAATATCATTGTTGCTGGAGGGTTAACTGGTTTCGTGTTTGGGGTGTATTTCTACACGATGAGAGCAGTTGGAGGTACGGATGAACTGCAAGTAGCCATAGACCAGTTCGAAACGCAGAAAGGCAACAAGGATTCGAATGCATAGCCTTGCAATGAACTTTTTTGTCGAACGGATTTTGGAGACCACAACAACGGAGATGTCAATGTTAGAGGAGGAAAACGACCCGAGTTCGTCTCTTTTATGCTGCTTTGTAGCTCTGTAAAAATAAGGGATTCCTCGTTGTTTAGACAATAATGCGTCTACAATGAATTCTTAAGATGAAACGTTCTTGTGGTCGTCAAGCTAAACTTTTAAGTTTGAAGAGTTAAAGATCTGCTTTGTATATACTTTACAATTCAATTATTTTCCACAGGTGGTATGAAAAGTGATTTTAATGATCAACAGATTATCAGGGATAAAATTACCACTATTAATGGCGATTATCACTGTCTATGTTTGGATCTCTTACCACTATTAATGTCGATTATCATTGTCTATGTTTGGTGTGCAGTAGTAATACGAGTAACTATACGGAGAGTCGATCTTCGTTCATGTTTGGCTGAGGAAATTTTCCGAAGTGGTTTTCCTGATGCTTTGGAGTTCATTGGGAACTCTCCGCTGCTTATATTGATATCAAATGTGTATCTATAGCTTCATGAGCAAGGAGAAAACCAAGTGGCGGTTAAGGCTTAGAAGCATGAAACAAACACCAACCCATCATACAATAAAAACTCAGATACATTTGGTTTGGAACCTGTTCTTTACCTGTCATGTATTAATTCAGGAAAGTTAGATTATTTAGTAGGCTCTACATTCTGTACATTGATAAGTTATTGATCATTCATTGGTGAATATGATTAGAATGAAATATGTTGTTTCTAATGTGGAGGGGTGTACATGTGTTAGACGATTTCTCGGACCAGCCTGAATTTCGAATTGGTTAATCTCCCAATCCGCTCACCCTATTTTCGAGCAACCCAATCCATTTCTGAATTGGGTCACTCGGTTGCGGTATTTTTTAAAATTTGTTTCTAAAGCAAATAAAACTGATCTAAAGAGTGTTAATTGCTATTTTCCATGTTTTGGTATGTCTCATGACATTAGTTGTGGTACGCGGAAACTGGCCCAGACAGTCACGGATATAAATTTTTTTTTGCTATTTTCCATGACTAACAGAACTACAAAGTTGGTGCGGATAGCTAGACTTTAGCACGAGATCAAATAGAGGGTTAAAAATGTAATTCTGGGATCGCAGTTGATTTTTTATTTCATCTTGAACAGGTTAATGAACTACAACATTGAACATTGGTCATGAATCATGTAGGATCTATACTGATATGTTCTCATGTTAAACAGCATTCTGCATTGATAAGAGCCGAGAGCCTTTTTTTTATTATTCAACAATATTTGGGGGGAGGGAGGATTAAAACTCGTAACCTTGTAGTTACTGGGTTATACAAGATGTCTCTAGAACTATGGATTGGTAAGAGAGGACCGAGAAATAGAGAGTGCTAACTGCTAGTTAATTCCATAGTTAATTTCATATGTCCATGGCACTGTAGGGAATTTGCTTTCCTTTCTTCCTGGGTCTGGCATCCGAAATACGTTGAGTAACTTGCAGCCCTTCGAGACGTTGAAGTATCTGCTCGATGCTCGGACGATTTCTTGGTAAGTAATCTAAACTGTGCATTGCTAGCTCGGTTAGTTTGATTCCCTCGTCAACGCTATAACCCCAGTCTTTTTGCAAGGTTTCATGGACAAGTGAGGCGTTTGGTTGATATTCATTATTTGCCCAAATGCTCAATAAGCTGTTCACAACCCCATGGTGATTTTGGCTTTCCAGTTTTTCAGGTTCAAAATCTATCTTTGCTATAAGTCCCAGCAGAATTTTCCCAAAGGAATATACATCAGAGCTCATTTCTCCTTGGCTTTCACCTGCAATGCTTCATTTGATAAATTTCACGGAATCTATGGTGGTTAACTGCCTAGGTATTAATTTACTACGTGTTCTCTTAAGAACCAAATGTTATGGGATCAGATGATCTTTTTCAAGAGAATTGTCGAGAAATGCGTAAGCTGACTCGGACACTAACTGATAACAAAAGAAAAACATATCCCGAAGAACTATCTGTATCCACACCAAGTTCAAGTACCTCCTATAGATGGATGAAAACAGCTAGAAGGAACGCGTGCAAAGTTGTAAAGTTTATCGAGGTCAGTGTCGCTTCCATTGCTACTAATCAGCCCGAATCCGCATAGTTTCGGCTTGCATTCCTGTCAAAACAATCATATTAACCATCTTAAAGTAGCTTTTTTTTCATAGTTCAAAGGTAAAAGAAGGCATCTATTCTGACCCAATCAAGCAGTATATTTGATGCTCTAAACTCGAAGGCCAGGCTTTGCTTTTCCTGACTGTGAATGTGGTTCAACAGCCGAGCAAGTTCGAGAATTACATCAACTCTTTGGAGCCAGTTAAAATCATCTACAAAAATCCAAATTAGTACAGAATTCCACAGACAATAAGCCTTTTTTTCTTGATGACCGAGAATTTGGAACTTTGCTCCTCTAAACCTCGGGCACCACTCGTTTGTTTCTAGATTGTGACACGGGATCTTAAGTGGAGTACACCTTCAAGTAGGGGTGTACATGGTTCGGGTTAGGTAAGGTGAATTATTTTTTTGGACCGACCAAACTTTTCGAGTTGGTCAATTCGCTAACCCGTCCAATCATATGTATTAGTGCAACCCAACTCAACCCAACTCTACATTTTTGGATTGAGTTGAATTTTCGAATTATGTTACTCTCATTTTTTTTCTATCTAAGATTCAACTCATAAACTCGTATATATGTTTAAAAAAATGAAAATACCTGTTACCGCATGTTCTTTTTTTAGAAGGTATGCTAAGAATCTATCTTATTATTTTATCTTACATACACACACATAATAGTCTGAGTTCGGATTGTGTTGAATTAGGTTAAATGAACAAAAAATTAGCTTGTCCAAAAAGTATTCGAGACCAACAAAAATTATAAAATCATAACCCAACTCATCCCAAACCTTACAGCTTGGGTTGGGTAGTCCGGGTTTCTTTTTAGTATACCCTCAAGGCTCGGGCACTCGATCACTACGCCGCCTTTGGGGGACTCACATACAATTAGCACATGAAAATGTAAATTACCTCTTGCCATAAAATTTTGCAAGGAACCCAAAGGATTGAAATCATAAACAACCCCCTTGACTTCATCTCCACAGCAATAACCAATCAATTTCCCCAAACTAGGATGCCCATTTAGGGATGGCTGCATTGACAACTTCACATCCTGAAAAACACAAATAAAATTTGAAGCTACATGTAAATGGAGATTATAATAAACTTCAAATCTCAACACCCACTTGAATCAAGAATTCCATATTATGATCCCAAATCTTAACAGTCACGATTTGAGCTTCAGTTGCAGGCGACCAAGATGATCGAAGCTTTGCTCTGTAAAATCTGCCAAATTGTGTGATTCCAATCAGATTGGATGCGTTGAAATTGTTGGTAAATGATTTCAAATCCTCTGATGTGAAGACTAGGGCATTCCCATTTGCAGAATCCGATGCTCGGTGGAGGTTGAAGAAGCTCTGCATTTCCGCCATGGAAACAGAGCCGTTTTTTTTCTTTCACTTAGCTTATGAGATCTAAGGTTTGACCTGCGTGAGTTATAATCAATTTTCGACTTTGAGTCTTTTTGACTTTTGTGTTAAAATATGGCGCCGACCTTCCTTGGATTGTGGATCTTTCTCTTTCTCTATGTGTAGTGTCAAATTTGAATTGGATATGGAAATAGAAGAACGAGAAATATTTATGACCTTATGTCGAAATACCGATTCCGGGGACTGAACTCGTATACAAATGCTTTACAACTAAATATTAACGGACCGGATAACTTAAATAATAATATCTATCGATATATGTTATATTTTATTTAATTTTAAACTAAAAAAATAAAGAGAAAGAAAAAAAAATAGTTTATAATCTATATTAAATCATAATGACCTATATATTTTTCATAAAAGAATCAAGGAAAGAAGTGAGAAGAATATGTGGAAGTTTACAGTGTAAAAATAGTTTTTTATTTTAAGAACCAATTTTATTAAAATATATGAATTTTCATCGAATTGGTCAGTGGCACAATGATTTCATTGTTTGGTTATAAAACCGTTCAACACCAACATATACGAGTATAGAGTAAGTTGGTTTGATTTTTGATTTTTCAAAAATTTACATTAAAATTTGGTTATAATTGCTCAACAAAAACCTATATTCAAACGAGTTATTGCTTGCAACTCTTCTACAAAAGTTACATTCAAACAAATAACTATTACAACCTCAATTTCTAATAACTCTTCATTCTAATAATTAAAAATAACTTTTCATTCTAATAACTCAAAATAATTTGTCATGCAACTATTCATCCAAACACCTAGGCTCAATGCGGAGATCTAGTATCTTGCTTTGAGTCTTGAGTGTCTCGTTAAAAGGCATACACTTACATGTGACGAATTATGAACAAACAAAATATAAAAAAAATGGTATGTCTTACTAATCCTATAGGTAGAACTTTTAGCTTTCGCGTACATCATATCACCTGAGTTTACAATATTTGGATGTCAAAGAAACTCGTAAAAAATTAATTCTTAGGTAAGTGGTCACCACAGATAACTTCTTAGTTTTCCAAGACACTCTTGACCACTAGGAGAATCGTTGTGCGCAGAAGTTTTTGTCCAATGAAATTTATTTGGCTCGTAAAGTTTAGAATCTGTTAATAAGTTTTGTACAGTTTCATGTTGAAGTACGAAGATTCCAAGCCATTGTTTGTTAGTTCAGAAATAGATAATTGTTTAAATGCTTTTTGTAGCTGAAAATGTGACCAGCTTTGTTTAGAAAGAGAGTTTATAGGCCAGGCTTAATGAATGGCATGAATCAACAACATCCCACCAAGAAAATGATCATGCCATTCTCACTTTCTAAAAAAATTCTCATCCACAAAGCATGATACAAGCTTCCTCAACTCTTCTTTTAAGAGAAGATCAAAATCGACCCTTGTCGAAACCTACAGCAAACAACAACAACTAAGCAATGGCTAACTGCGACGTTCGTGATTCGGTAGAAGACGAGGAACACATTTTCCGCAGCCAACTTCCTGAGGTCCAAGTGCCTGATGATATCACATTGCCTGATTTTGTACTCCAGAATGCTGAATCGTATGCTGGTAATGTGGCGTTTGTGGAAGCCGTGAGCGGTAAGGCGTATACTTACCGTGAAGTCGTGAGA
This sequence comes from Sicyos baderoa, assembly GCA_037832685.1. Taxonomy (NCBI): domain Eukaryota; kingdom Viridiplantae; phylum Streptophyta; class Magnoliopsida; order Cucurbitales; family Cucurbitaceae; genus Sicyos; species Sicyos baderoa. The sequence continues at coordinate 4,937,941 of JBBMEF010000002.1, read as the reverse complement.
GACACGAATAGATTCGCTAAGGCCTTGAGCTCTCTGGGGTTGAGGAAGGGCCAGGTGGTTATTGTTGTTCTACCTAATGTTGCAGAATATGCCATTGTTGCTTTAGGGATAATGGCTGCTGGTGGTGTGTTTTCTGGTGTGAATCCAGCAGCTCACATATCAGAAATCAAAAAGCAGGTGGAGTTAGCAGACGCCAAACTCGTCGTCACGAACAGCACGAACTTTGAAAAGGTAAAACGGAAATGGTCGGTAGTTATCAGTCGTCATTATTTAGGTCATGTTTGATAACCATTTTAGTTTTTGAAATTGAAGTCTACAACTACTACAGTACTCCAACACATGGTTTTCATTATTTTGGTATATAAAGTTAAATTTCAAAAACCAAATGGTAATCAAACGGAGCTTAGAATTTCGACTTCACTCATTCACTATCGATGCGGTTGTGAACAGGTGAAGGAACTAAACCTACCAGTGATTGTGTTGGACGAGGAACTGATTGAAGGTTCCATGAACTGGCAAAAACTGCTCGAAGCTGCGGACCGAGCAGGCAACAACTTTGTCAAACAAGATATCAAGCAGACTGATTTATGTGCCCTTCCTTTCTCATCAGGCACCACAGGAGTTTCCAAAGGTGTAATGCTAACACACCGAAATTTAGTGGCCAACTTGTGTTCTACGCTCTCCGGTGTGCCGCAAGAAATCGAGGGCAAGGTCACGACTTTAGGCCTCATTCCGTTCTTCCATATTTACGGGATTACCGGCATATGTTGTGCCACACTTCGAAACAAGGGAAAAGTTGTTGTGATGGGAAGGTTTGATCTCAGGACTTTCATCAATGCCCTGATAACACAGGAGGTCACATTTGCTCCAATTGTTCCTCCTATCATCTTGGCTTTGGTTAAGAATCCTATTGTGGAGGAATTCGATCTTAGCGGTCTCAAACTTCAAGCTATCATGACTGCAGCCGCTCCGCTCGCTCCGGAACTTCAAACTGCCTTCGAGAAAAAGTTCCCCGGCGTGGATGTCCAAGAGGTATTTAAGTTACTACTTGGAGTGCACTAAATAGATTGATTCACTCCTCCAAATTATTAAACTATAGCATGTAGTCCAACTTCCTGTTTTCCGCTTATCGAAAACGAACCGAGCTCCAACATCACATTTTCGAGCTAATCCACAGGGTTGTAACTCACATCTTCTTGCATATAGCACTAACTAAATGTCGTTGATCGCCGACAGGCCTATGGACTAACCGAGCACAGCTGCATCACTCTCAACTATGGAAGTTTAGGCAAAGAGAATCTTGCTACAAAGAAAAACACAGTCGGCCGCATTCTTCCTAATCTAGAAGTCAAGTTCATAGACCCCGACAGCAGTCGGTCTCTGCCAAAGAATACTCCGGGCGAAATCTGCGTAAGAAGCCAGTGTGTGATGCAAGGTATAGAACATAAACCGAATCTTTTCCTGAGATCTCTAATTAGATGCTAGCTAAATTTTTCCCTCTTGTTTCAGGCTACTACAAAAATGAAGAGGAGACTTCAAGGACCATTGACAACAAAGGCTGGATGCACACGGGAGACATCGGATACATCGATGACGATGGCGATGTGTTTATCGTGGATCGTATTAAAGAGTTGATTAAGTACAAAGGCTTTCAAGTAAAGACATAACATAACCTATTTCACCTTGATCCATTGCCTGATAGTTTGAAATAGATATATTTTTGTAAATGTAAATAATGTGATGAATGTCTTTGATTTCTCTGCAGGTTGCTCCAGCTGAGTTAGAAGCAATCCTCCTTACTCATTCCTCCATTGAAGATGCAGCTGTCGTGCCGTAAGATTCGCCTCACATTCATTTTGTTTATGTACTCATTTCAATTCAAACATAAATTTTGAACAAATCAAATCCGAAACGGTTGAAACGATATTACGCTGCATCGGTATTTCAGGCTGCCAGACGAAGAAGCCGGGGAGATCCCAGCAGCAAGCGTGGTGATGGCTCGAAATGCAAACGAAACTGAAGATGAAATAATCAACTACGTTGCGTCAAACGTTGCACATTACAAGAAAGTCAGGCTCGTTCATTTCGTGGACACTATCCCGAAATCGCCTTCGGGGAAAGTTATGAGGAGGTTGATCAAAGACAAGATGATCGAAAAGATTCGAGCCGAATCGGCCTCTTGATCTGTCTTCTAAATTATCAATCAAGAAGAGATCTTTGAGTTAGCTGTCATGTTTATATTTTGTCTGAAACTCACACATGATTCTCTGGTTTGCCTGAAAACTTACCTTTTTTTTTTCTTTTCCCTTTTTCATGTTGCAAGATTGATAAGATGCTGTCTGAATTTCAAGTTTGGCTTTTCTGCTGGCCTCAATGCAAGTTGTTTTTCTTTTTTAATAATGTGAAGATTATAGAAATTAACTTCTTACTTTTCTTGATGATGAACAAAATGCTATTTTCTAGTTTTTTTTTTTTTAATACAAGTTGTAGAATGGGAGTTACAAATACCGATTTCAGGGATCAAATTGTTAGGATCTCACAAATATCCCATATTAGAAAGTGAGATAGTTCAACATCAATATAAAAGAGATATGGGTTACTCCCCTTGCCAATTGGTTTTGAGGTGGAACGACATATTCTCTAACATGGTATCAGAGCCCATAAAACCCAAACGGGTATTCGGTCCAATAAAATGAAATTGAGATCCGATTCAAGATTGG
>JBBMEF010000002.1:4913229-4930304 GCA_037832685.1 Sicyos baderoa | reverse complement strand
AAAAAGTTGCTATATTTGCAATATTTTTAAAAAGTTGCTATAATTCTAATGCAGAGTAGGAAAATTGCTATACAGCGTAAATTCCCTATAAAATAACCAAAAAAAAAAAAAACCATTATAATAAAATCCAACCTTTTCTAATTATAGCTAAAAATATGAACATCTTTAAATTGGTTGCTATATTTAAAGTTGATTGGTTTGGCAATAAAATATCGAAATGGATTTGGTTATGAACGAACGTGGGCCGGGTCAGGCCCAAACCGTGTGGGTATAAATAATGAACGAGGAATCGAATGGCGGGTGAAAGGTGAAAGGCGAAAGGCAGAAAAGGCAGCAGCAGAGGAGCGTCAGCTTTTGGCAATGGAGTTTGTACGTGCAGTCCACCACAACACAAATCTCCTCTGAAGAACATTGAAGAACAACGCTGAAGAAAAAAACTCCATGATTTGATATCGGAATCCAAGCTCAAGCTCTGCGACGGTACAAATCTCACTCCTCTGTTATTTTTCTCTTTGTGCAATGGAAGAAAATTAACGAAGCTGAATCGAGTTCACTGCTGTTTTCGTATTTCCGTTGCGGTTCTTCCGATTTCGTTGCTGTGAGTTTTTTTTGTTTTGTTCCTAGATGTTCGTTTTGGTTCGATTTTCAATGAATCTGATTCTTCGTTTGTTTTTCTCGATTTCCGTTAGTGATAGGTAATATTCACTCAGTGTAGAGATTACGAGGCTTTGGAAACGATCGATTCTGTGATTTCCTTGTGTTTTTTGGTGGATTGGATGGAAACTGTGCTTGTAACTAGGTTTAAATGAACAGGAAGATTTCGTATATGTTGCTGCCGTTGTTGTAGAATTTGCTGTTTAGATTTGGATTTTGTTACTTGATTCTTGAAATGTAGTTAGCATGAAGTCGTGCATTTAGAATCGATTGCGAAACGATATGTGTTTTATCCTCATCATTCTTCATTTAGTTTCTATCCAATTATGTTGAGAACTACTGCTTCTGAAATGGTATGAAAATGCATCTTCCTTTTGATCCTTGATGGTTTTCTGGTAGTTAATGGCTCCAAGACTATAAGATAGGGATGAAAGAAGGTGCTTAAATTAAAACCTGTCCAGGGCGTAGGAATTGGATCGCGCGAACCTAAACTGTCTGGATTCTAAAGTTTTAGCTCAGTTGCATATAATTCACACTCAGAAATACAAAGGAACGTAGTCGGTTCGGATTTTGAACTTGGCGCTCGTGATAACTTTGAGGTCATAACTCTTTAGCTTCACTTTCATTGTTAGGCTGAACTATAATGTATCAATAGTTTTACTTTTATTATATGGATTTGATGATCCAGGTATTTTCACGAATTTATTTAGAACAATAGAAATATTCTTCTCGTGTTTTCATTATACGAGGTGAATAGTTGGTCTCTGCCACTGTAAGAGACTCAAGAAAGTGAACCCGATTATAATCCGTGCTTTTTTAAGGTAACAGTTCTGAGGGTACAGAACAAGGGAGTATCTCTGTCTGAGGTGACTCTTGTTCTTGTTAGATTTCTTAAGCAATTAAAACTGAAAGGTGAGTGGCTGAAGAGGTGTAATAAGCTTGAAGATTTAGCTAAAGTGCTTTATAATTTAAGATTTAAAACACAGTGATTATAGTGCTTTTGCTTTTAGGGACAGTCTTTGAGAAGGAATAAAAAGTACTGTTATAACTACTGTGGTTGCTTGTAATCTTAACCGGTTGGGCTTTTTAGAAAAAGTTAAATATACATAAAAAGAAATGTTCTCTGAGAGAATCGCTTCCTTATTTCTTATCCATCTTTTTGCTTTTGTGCCTGCTTACTGTAGTCTCCTTGGATGAGGTCGATAACTGCGTTAATCCCTGCACGTTTGAGACAGGAACTCACGCATATTGATTTTAAGAAAGAATATTTTGATAACTGTCTTCACTTCATTGAAAATACTGCCCACCATGTTATATCTTGGAGTGTTTTCTTTAATATTTATAAGTGTCTAGACTATCTCACGCCCACCTCAAATAATCTCATAGATATATTGTGTGATTGTACAACGTTTGGATGTTAAGAAAATCGGTAGAAAATTATTTTCTAGGTAGATGGTGGCTGCCATGAATTAAACCCTTGACCTCTTAGATCACCACCAAGACCCTCGTTGACCACTAAGGCAATCTGCGATGGTTTATCTTGGAGTATTTCATTCCACCTCTTTGTAATTATGGATTAACATACCTTTTATCTCTCTCGTGTGCGATCTTTTTTGTAATTATCTGTTATAAGATTAACCATCATGGGGTGGCCTAGGAGAATAAAGAGGTGATGGGTTCAATCCATGGTGGCCACCTACCTAGGTATTAATTTAATACGGGTTTTCTTGACATCCAAATGTTGTATGGTCAATCAGTATGTCCCGTGACATTAGTCGAGATGCACGCAAGCTGGCCCGGATAGTCACAGATTAAAAAAAAAAATTATATCTGCTATAAGATTATTTTGTATCTATTTCTTCTATCAGTGAAATGGTTTGTACTTGTTTCTTATAAAAAATATATATATTTAGTAAAACCTTCTGTATTTTTAATATGATCTGAAAGAAAAGAAAAATTAAATTAAATTTCTACTTGTCATTTATTTCGATGTTATTCTTCCACCTCTAGATTGCCTGTTTTTTAGTCTTGCTCTTTTCTTAGCCTTTTGGCTCCGTTGTAATATCTGTTCTTATCAGTAAATTAACTATGATCACCAATTCTTGTGATGTAATTGGATTTTCTATTCACTGTTTATGTTTATGTGACCAATTAGATTTCTCCAAAATACCATCGAATGCTGATTTATAATTTCTCTGTTAGGAAAAACGTGCATGAGACATTTCCCCAGTCATTTGTAGTTGATGGAGTGGAATGCGAGACCCCCTTTACAATGGGACTGGGAGAACTTAACAGTACTTAATCCCAAAGTTGCTGAACATGGGGATGTATTTCATCGAACTAATTTCGAAAATAAGCAAGGAATAAACTTTGGATCTTCCAATTCAGCAGGGGGCGAAAAATGTACTGGTGGTCCTTTTATTGAATCAGGGAAAACTTCTCCAAAAAGCTCAAAATCAGTTTCCAAATTCACTCTTAAAGGTTTTGATCCAACTTTAGAAGATACTGGCAGTAAAAAAGAATCTGTCAAGACCGAAGGGGCCAACATATATGCAACACCTGAGACTTCAACTTGCTCCTCCGAGCCAATGCTTAGTCTGAAGCTCGGTAAGCAGGCATACTTTGAAAATGCCAGTGCTGGGAATCGTACAAGGCCATCTGTTTCTATGACGGATTCCCGAGCTACTCGAAAGAGGTGCCAGAATACACCTTCCCCTCGCTGCCAAGTCGATGTTTGTAACATCGATCTTTCGAATTCTAAGAATTACTATCGCAAACATAGAGTCTGTGAATATCACTCCAAATCTCCTAAGGTCATCATTGGAGGCATAGATCGACGGTTTTGCCAACAATGTAGTAGGTAAACTTCTTTACATTAATTTCTTGAATATTCATGATCATTATATGTTTCCAAAATTAGCCATCAACGTGAATAAAAGTTATATTTTCATTGTCAAGGTTTCATGGGATATCTGAGTTTGATGAGAAGAAACGAAGCTGTCGTAGGCGTCTTTCTAATCATAATGCTCGACGTCGTAAGCCGCAGGGGAAAGTGATCAGTTTGAATCCAGCAAGGCTATCTTCTTGGGATTTTGGTACGTCATTTTCACGAACACTTTTCTTGTTTAACAACCATCCAAGTCTGCAACATAATGATGGTTATTAATTCTTTAGGCTGTGTTTGGGGGACCATTCATGCAAATGGGGGCTGGGTTGTCCCCATTTATTCAAAAGTGGGTTGGCCCATATCCGAAATGTCGTTTCACACGACTCATTCATGTCTCTATTTAAGATTAACCATTTTTTTCTTCCTCGTTATAATAACATGCACCCTAAATAGAGTTTATAACAACTCAACTAATGCCCCATCTACGGCTGTTCATGACCTTACTTAACATGCCGAGAGAGCTGTCGTTGCTGGAAATACTGACATCACCATATATTTCTATATGTTTCGTTGTTCATCAGCATATTGATCATACCTTTATATTGTTACCTCCGCAGAGAGGCGACAGATTGACATTTTCTCCGAAAAATTATTGCTAATCAATCCTACGTCCCATGGAAATTCAGTATGGGAATCTACATTCAACTTCAGACACCCAGAATATGGCAAATATTTATTGAAACCTGAACAGGCATGTGGTTCGACCGAGCAGCTTAACGTATCTGTGGATGAAATGCGTAGTGTGCATGCTATGCCTTATCACGATACCAGTAAGCTCGTGTCCTTCAAAGGACCTGCAACCAAGGTTCTTGATACAGGTTCGTTCTTACCCCTTTTCATACAAAGGAAAATCTTTTATTTGCATTCTATCATTCAATAATATGATTTCGCTCCTAGGATGTTGATAGTGTGTCCCTGGATTCCGTTTGAATTGACAATATGCATATTAATGCTATGTGAACGTGATGTCATCATGCATGCATCATTTTTTTTTTCATTATCGCTTATGAGTGATTGGATTCAAGGGACTAGAAGGTGCCACTGTTGTAATTTATTATTTTTTTTTTTTTTTAGTGTCTAGCTAGGCTTTTTCATACTTTGGTATAGGACAATATTCTGGCTCTACATGGTTGTTAAAAGAAAACTCATAGGTTATTATTTGGAGTAGATAGTTATTGTAGATTGTACCATAATCTGTGAGTTTCTCATGACTCTTTTAATCACTATAAATCAACCCATGATAGTTTATGTTTGGAATATATTAGACAATAAATAATAATGAGAGACTAAAAAACTTTTATATAGTAAATATTCATAGATTGACCTAGCGGTCAAAGAAGCTTTGAGAATTAAGAGAAAATATGATTAATTCATAGTGGTCACACCTACCTATGAATTATTTTCCTACAAATCTCATCAATAATTAAGTGTAGGATTAAGCAAGGTCTAGTTAAATAATTGAGACGGACATATGTTTGAATATTCAGGGATACCAAATAAATATGTATGTAATGTAGCGTTTTAATTTTCCTGCATAGATGCGATCAACAAAAACATAACTAAAAGTTGTAAATTCTGCAGACCCAAGGAATGAACTAGAAAAATAATCTGATTAAGAAAATTATATCCCATTTTCGTAAAGCGTTTGTCTGCGCCTAGATAATATTTTGAACTTTGTATTTATACACAAATGAAATTTGCAATTGATTATAGGTTTTAGAAGGATATGTGATGTGATTTCTTCCAATCTGAATTCAGCACATTATTTTCAACGTGCTCTCTCTCTTCTGTCAACTGATTCAAGGGGTCCATATGAGGCAAATCTTCTTTCACCCGACGACCCTAATCGTCTCGGTAACCCGAATTATGCTAACCAAACCATCATACCACAGTCGCCAATGAATCTAGGAATTCAAAGTTTGCACTTTGCCTCAGAAGACTCGGGATGCTGGGGCGACGAACAACAGACTATTGAATCGCAGATGCAAATCCACCATCCCGACATTGAAGGTGACAGTCTATTCCAAGACTTTCAGCTCTTCAAAACACCATGCGAGATTGGGATGTTCTCTAACCACATGAGTTGATGCTCTGCAACCTCAAGTTAAGGTCAGGCAACTCCTTCTCTATGATTTTTCATGGTTTCGATTCGGATTAATTAATCTGTTTTTGGACTATGCTTCCATTGCGAAAACTTAATATTCCTGGAAGTTGCATGTTAACGGAAACGGATCCTTTTTCTTGCTTTTTCACTAGTGCACTGCTGCTGACTGTTATATATTTTTTTGGTCAATTTACTGAAAATTCTGAAGTAGATATTATATCCCTAATTACCACATTAATTGGGTATAAAACTTCCCAGTAGTTTTGAACTAAGATAGGAATTAGACAGTTGCATTTTCCCCCTTTCATCTCGAGAAAGTACTTCAATTTAGACTATTTTTAACTTGTGTTGGATTCACTGCTGTTTATATTTGACCCCAATTGATAATACCCATTGTTTTGGTTTGTTTTCTTAAAACTACCATTTAAAAAAATATATTTGATTTGATTTATTTTTTGTTTGATAAAGCTGTAAGCATGTTTGATGATACTTTCAATTTTTTTTCAATATAAATAGTGATTTTACTTTAAAAAAAAATTGAGATAGAACTTCCAAATGTGAGGGGAAAATGTTAAAAAGTCAAGAATATAGATAAGCCCTAGATGAGCTGGCTATAAAGGAAAAGAGAGGAATCTTAGAAGAGTTGTAGAAAGTAGACCAAAAATATGTTAAAGAAGAGCTGATGCTATTTAATTTTTTTTCTCACAAGCTGATACTAGTTTCTGCTTAAAAGCTAAACAATATCTTTCACTAAATAATGGCTTATAAAAAGTAATATTCCTTTTCTAAAAATGAATCTACAATATTTTTCATAAAATTGAGTCTAGAATTAGAAACTTGCCAGGATCATATAAGGTCCTTGTGAACAAAAGATAGCAAAAGGCGAGTCTAGAATTAGAAATTTACGATGTGAAGTAAAAACTGAATTTTGACCTTTAAAATAATTTGGATCACCGAATGATGCACAAGTCAAGACAAAATAAAAAGGTTTCTTTTTTTACTTCAAATAATATTTTAAAACATCAAATTATAAAGCAAGAGTACTGTAACAAGAAACGATTTGCGAAGGAATGAAAGATGCTTTTTAGACTCCACGACAACAATTGAAACTTGTAAAATGTATTAAGGCTTTTGGTAATATTCTTTTAAATTATCAATAAAAAGATTTCTTTGATTTAACAACAATATTCTAACCTAGATCAATAATAATTATTTATTACCATTATTACTGAAGTAATTTTTTAAATCGATAAAATGATGGTACATCTACTTTAATTTACCCTAATCCTAGAATTGTTAAGTACGGTAAAATCACATTGCTTTTAAATCTACCCCTAGGCCAGAAACATCAAATTTGTCATTAATTGGAGAACTTTTTTTTTAAACACTAAGACCTCGTTTGATAACCATTTGGTTTCTTGTTTTTAGTTTTTCAAATTTAAGCCTATTTTCTCTCAAATTTTCTACAATTTGTTTCATCCTTTCTACCATGTATATCTTTCCTTTAAAAAGTAGGGGAAGAACAACCAACTTTAAAAAAAAAAAAAAAAAAAAATAGCTTCCCAAAATTTGTTTTTGTTTTTAAAAGTTGGTTAGTATTCTCTACTTTCTTAAAGAAATATAGATAAATGATAAGAATGATGGAGCACATTGTAAGAAACTTGAGAGAGAATAAACTTAAATTTGAAAAACCAAAAACAAGAAACCAAATGGTTATCGAACGGGGCCTAAACTATTGTTAGAAACTTAGAGATAACCCCATCCCACGTGACACTTATCTAAAACATATCACCAAACTCGAACCACAAATCCTAGAAAAAGAAATAAAACTACATTGTGATAAGGTGAGTACCTTTTTTTATTTTTTGACAGTTGATAGGCCAGAAACATCAAATTTGGCATGACTACATGAACATGTATGAGGTCTATACCCCAGAAATAATAAATAGAAAGAGAGAAAATTGCATGAACGGTAATAATACGGACACGGAGAGAAATTAAAATTTAAAAAAACAAAAAACAAAAGAACTTAAAAACGTGAAATTTATAAGTTATGAGTTGGTTCATTAATAACTGTATTTCAAGAAATGACAATGTGGACATATTTCACATTTTTCTAGCACTTTAAAAAACTAATATAAACTAATATAGAGTAATTGTTATATGAAAAATAGCAAGAAGTTAATTATAAGAACCAATTTCTAACTTTTTGTTAGTACCAAGACTAAAATGTTTAGAAATCAAAAGGGAATAAACCCAAAGTGCATGCAATGGTATATTAACTTTTAAGTATGAGTGCATTAACTATATTGACCATAATAATCAAGTCTTTTTTTTTTATGCCCACAATGTGGTCTAATTTGAGTTTTTTTTTTTTTTTTCTTCTTGCTTTCTATTTTGTGGATCAAAGAACAACAACGAATTGTTGCCCAAATTGGATCACACATGTGGTCATTAAAAGATAGGACATGAATGGACTAAAAACCTAAGTTCACATGGTGGGCACCTACCTAGAAATTAATTTTAAATTAATACATACGGAGTTCCTTGACATCCAAATGTTGTAGGGTCAGGCGGTATGCCCCGTGACATTAGTCGAGGTGCGCTTGTGCACGCAAGCTGGCCTGGACAGTCACGGACATTAAAAAAAAAAAAAAAAAAAAGTTCAACCCAAAGGCAAATTCTGTCTAATCCAAGGCATCCTTTGAACTTGGGGACCCTGTCCTAGAAAAGATCAGTTCGGCACCACACAAAGACAAATAAGAGATCAAACTACAAGCCCAATAGGTCACAGTCTATTTTAGTGCACAAGTTAACAGGCCCACTAAACTAAACAAGTGAATTCCAAAGGTAAATGTCCCCAAAGTATCAGAAACCAACCATTAAATCTTTTAGCTAGATCAATCCAGCTGATAACTAAAATTGAGTTAATACAACTTGACACGGATCAAGTGAGGTAGACCGACTTGACAACGGCTGCAACACGAGGACGACAAGACTGACTTTCGACTTTCAGACACCCATATTGAGCAACGCTGGAAGATAACTCTGGACCTTACTGGAACAGTACACAATGACAAATTAATGCATGAAATGGTAAACAAGATTAAAAAAAAAAATACTGGATATGCTTTATAGGGAAATTTACCAAAATAGTTCCCCTTTTCAAGTGGTTTATAAATTATCTTGTTAACCAAATTGTATGAAATCCAGTTCTTAATGCATACATATCTGAACAAAACCACAAGCAATTCCAAACACGGAAAGATATAGAAACTCGAACAACAGACCTGATCGCTTTCCTCCTGTGCTGATGATGGGGATTTCTCGGAGTCCGCTGGCTTGTCGGCTCCACAATTTTGTCTATTGCATTTGGTTCGGAATGGATAATTTATGTTGTTGCATTTCTCACACTTCCAGCTACCGTCCGGAGTCTTTTGTTCTGAAAGGCATTATAGACAAGTGCATCAGAAATTATGAAAGCTTATCAAAGGCTGACAGAAATCATGAAGCTTATGAAAGTTCCACTTACTAGAACTTTTGTCATTTCTCGGACCCTGCATTTCAAAAATTAAAGAACAAAATAAATGAAAAGGTTAAGACTTTATAAATTTATTTTTACATGACAGAAATTTGATATTCACCACATTTGTCGAAAGCGACAAGACATTCGCCGGCAATGTCTTGATATGTAATCACAACATAAATGCACATAGGAAAATCATTCACTCCTAAGAAAATAGCTTAACCGACCTGTGACCCCGGCTTTGGTGTATTGCATTTCCTCATGTTACAGACAGTTCTAAATGAGAAGTTGACGTTTCCACATTTTGGGCATGGCCAATCATTGTCACGAGTGGTGTCTGGGTGATCAAAAGTAAGAAAATAGACGATAAAAAAAAAAAAATCTATTATAACAGATAACGAGCAAGTAAGAAATAGCAACCTGCACCCTTCTTCTGAGACATGTCATCCTGAAAAAAACCCGGGCGTAGACCCTGAAAATAAACTAGCTCATAAATTTTACACGGAAAGTGACAAAGATGACAGAAAAGAAATGTAAAACTCAATCAAGAACAACATAAAGTAAACACAAGAAATAGAAATTGCATCCAGTTAGATTCATCGGCCAACTACATATCATAGTTGGTATACAGGACAGCTTCACTTGTAATTAAAAATTGTTGGGCAAGTCTTTATCCACAAAAATGTTTCGTATTCGTTAATATCTAAAAGCTTTCAATATTATGGTTTTGACATCCATTTCAAATTTTTAATAGGGAATATATTTCCCTTCAATTCAAGGGCTGAAGTTGGAATGAATAAATAAATAAATAAATCATTAGTAGTTTTTTTTAATATTCAAAGTAATATAAAAATAATAATAATAAATTAAGTGTAATACATCAATTAATGCATTTTTAGAACAGGTATTCAAACTAAGGTAAATATTGTAATGTGATTATTTTAGTTTCTTATCTCAGAAAATGAAGATTTAATAAATTCATTTTCTAAATATTCCCATAAAATCTAATCGTCAATCCCCGTAAGGGTGTTTGATTATTGTAGTTTCAGAGAAGATAGCGAAGAGTATACCAAATATAAAATTCTAGAAACAAAAACTATTGAGTCGCTGACTCACTAGGTAATAATAACTAGCAGTCAAAAGACCTACCATGGTGCTAGGGCCCATTGGCAAAGCCCTGCCATAACGATCCACTAATGGTGGCATACCATACACTGCACCTATGAAAACAAGAAGAAAACAAGATAAATAGAGGATAGGTCAACAGTAACACAGCACTCAATTCTATTTTTTTTTTTATATACTTTACTCATGAAAGACACGATGTCTCATGTCGTAATTAAAAAACACAAACAAATGAAGGCATAATAGAAACTGAACATACTATTTCCCATCATAGATCCACTAGAATAGGGTGCATGCCCAGATAAGGGCAGAGATCTGTAGGGGCTTCCGGCAGAATACCGGCTTCCATAGTTGTAATGATATGCTGATCCCCCAGAAAATGGCATATCATAGGGAGGTATGGATGAACCGTTGAATATAGAAGAACCATAAGGTGGTACACCCGGATACATCGAAGGGGGTGCACCGGAACCCATGTAAGGGGCAGAATAGGAGTAACCCTGTGGAGCTTGAACAGGCTTGGCAGCAGATTTCTGGAGAGAGAGAAGACTCAAGTGGGTTATTAGTTTATCGAGAAACAACTTTTTTTTAGTGCTGTTAGTGGCGGTGATGGGTTCATAAACAAATGTTTCTTCTATGAAAGAAACGTATAAGAGGTGTACAGGAAATGAAACTAGCCCAGGAATGTTACAAGTAACTGGAACAATGAACAAATAAACAAATATCATAATTACAAAATGACTTGAAGATAGCAATAGCTACCACCTAAACCCAAAATAAAAAATGGAAAGTAATTACTACCTAAAAACGCAACACATAGTTACCACTTACCACCTTAAAATGAAAATTACAAACAATAGAACTCCGGATAAGCCAGGCCAAAAGCAAAAAAGTAAACTAGATATGCATAAAAAAGTTCATGACTATAAAAGTAAAGTTATGAGCATTTCTTGAATCAATCATAGATTGTGCATAACAAAAAACACAGCACTGAGATGAACTGAGCGGAAAACGCACTAAAATATTTTTTTTTTTGAGACGAGGGTAACCACGCCCGTCCCTAGGCCAAGCACCGGGAGACATCAAATGAATGGAGACACGGGAGGTGTCTACAAATTAATGTCCTAAACACACTAAAATAATCAACTCCAAGAGACAACAAAATTAGGTTTTGCAAATCAACAAATGCGTGATAATTTTATTTTCCTTAGGAGCGGGCATCATCGATGACTTACAAAATTATGATCAGCAGGACGTGACTGAGTGCAGTTACGCATATTGCAAGCTGTTCTAAATGAGAAGTTGACGTTTCCACAACTAGGACAAGTCCAGTCGTCTTCCCTTCGGCTACCTACAAACAAATAATCAAATAAACAGACCTATACAGAGAAGCCGAACCATTATATCATGCTGGAGCGTAGAGCTAAACTAAACGCAAGTTGAAACAATGAAGAACTAAGAAGTAATAAGCAGAAAAGATTGTCAAACACTGGAAAACTCTCCAGACTCAAATGTCAATGTGTACAACTTCGTTAATTAGTATGACATTAGCATTCATTCAAAATTCAAACGAGTAAACTTAGGAAACCAACGTAATTGTGAAAGAATGCAAGATCAAATACGAAGCTGTAACGGAATTACTAAGAAAACTACAACGCCTGTACATACCATCAGTTCTAGCACGCTTGGCTGCAGAGGAATTCCTGCTATCAATCTGGAGAGAGAGAGGGGAAAAAAAAAAAAAAAAAAAAAAAAAAAAAGAGATTAAATCACTTTCTTCACAAGAATGCATCAATTCAACACAAAGAGAACTAGTATGAAAATTTCAAACACTAAATTCAAGAGAAGTATCGCGCAATTTCTTCCTGGATCCGATACATAGCAATCGCAAGGAAAAATAGAGAGAAAACAATGCGCAGATAGATCGAACAGAACAAAAATTGGCCAATGCAATTCTAAATCAATAAATTGATGATTTCTGAGCTGCGATTAAGCTTTCAATCACCAAGAACAAGTAATTAACGACGAATTTCTAGGGTTTAGGGAAACAATCAGTGAAAACTTTTTGAGAAAATCAAAGCAGCTAACGATTAACGATACAATCGTGTGAGCAAACGGACCTGAGACATTTTGCGGCCGATCAAAATTCAACGACGAGAAGGAGATGATCTTGTTCTTGGACTCGGAATGAATTTTCCGATCGGGAACGGCGATCCTCGTCGGGTGAAAAGGATGCCCGCGGTTTTGTAGCGCGAATGAGCCAAGACTGAGCTGGCTGGCTGGATTCCTTTGTTTTTTTTATATAATGCAAGTTAAGTGGGCCGTTGTGTTCGGCCCAAATTTATTTTTCCCTTCTTAGATTTGTTATTATTATTATTTTATTTTATTTTATTTTTAACCATAACTAAATCCTTAATAGTATTTTTTTAAAAAAATAATACTTGACTCACATTTTACTTTTTTTTCTTCCCCATATTTTTTTAAACCTAAAAATATGTGGTCATAAAAATAAGTATGACTTTGATTCTTACTAGTATTTTTTTTAAATAATAATTTTGCAAAATAAATTCAAATCATCGATAGTCATAGAGATTTTAACTTAAAATTATATATTAAAGTTATTTGTAGTGATTTCAATGAAGAAAAGTTTGATTTTATAATTAACTAGTGATTTAGTCATTTATAGAGAGTAACTCGATTCTAATAGTTAACCAGACATTTAGCCAATTATGTAAAGTAGCTCGATTTTGATAATTAATGAGTGATTTAACTAATTGTAAAAAAAAGCTCGTATTTAAACATAATATAGATCGTTGGTAAGTTGTTTGGTATTGACCGGCCTAAATAATATCAAGTATAGTATATGTGTTCGTGATTATATATTTATGTATAAAGTTAATGAAAAACCAAAATATTTTTACATCATTTCAATATTTTATGTCATATTTGTTAACCACATGATGCATTTTATTTGTTTTAGTTTATTTTTCATATTTTTTTAGTTAAATAACAATAAAATATATATGATCCAAATTTATATCATAAATCATGACCTAAATCCAAAATTACATTGTTATCAAACAATATTTTATGTAAATCTCAAGTCAATATTAAATTTTCTTAGAGATAAAGGAAAGATAGTCTTAAGAGTCGAGACAATAATACTATAACTTTCGACTTATTATACATCTCAATTAGTTTCTAAAATATTAATTAATTTTTTTTATAAATTTTGTAAAATTGAATGAGCAAAAGATAATCTCAAAAGCCGAGACAATAATATTATAACTTTCAACCTAATCTATCATGCCTCTCCAAGTTTCTCAAATATTAATTTAATTTAAAATCAATTTGTAAGATTGAATGAGCAAAATAAATCCAAAATAATATGATAATTAACAACAAAGGTCATAAAACAAAACACAAGATTCAAACCCTACAGATTTTGCCCTAAACATTAACAAAATAAAACGACTAAAAATCTGAACGAGCCTAGACCGCCGTCGGAACAATACACAATTTTAGTCATGACCAGCCGTGATCGACGGAAGGAATGCAGTAAAAAAGACGACCGCCACCGCCACCGCCATCAGACCGGCAGGGAATTGGGCTACTAACTTTGTTCCGGAACTGGGGTTGGTCGCCGCCGCCGCCGCCGAGGCCGGTGTGGTTGGTGACGTGATGTTGCTAAAAATAGCTGCGTCTGGTGAGTTTGCTGGTATGCCCAGAAGCTCTGCCCATAAAAAAAAAAAGAATTTGTATGTATATTATAATAAA
Organism: Sicyos baderoa; assembly: GCA_037832685.1. Classification (NCBI taxonomy): domain Eukaryota; kingdom Viridiplantae; phylum Streptophyta; class Magnoliopsida; order Cucurbitales; family Cucurbitaceae; genus Sicyos; species Sicyos baderoa. The sequence goes on along the minus strand of JBBMEF010000002.1, from coordinate 4,916,171 downwards.
GCAAAAGAATTGCATAAATAGTAATTTTTTGAAAATATTTACAAATATAGCAAAATCAGATTTATAGACTCCATCAATAATATTTGATAGAATTCATCAATAGTGTTTGATAGTGATAGACTCTATCAATAGTGTTTGATAGAGTTTATAAAAAAAAATCGTTATATTTACAATATTTTTTAAAAATTGCTATAATTCTAATGTTGAGTATAAAATTTACTATAGTGCAAATTCTCTATAAATTAGCATTTTGGCATAGTTTTATAAATAATTTCAAGTTGAAAATGAAAACAATAGTTTAACGTTATCATTGTAGTGTTAATGACTAAAAGCTCATGAATGTAAATCTTTCGCCAAATTATTATTACAATGAAAAAGATCGTTGATAAAACGTAGAGAAATTATTTATTAAAATATCTGAATAAACGATATTTTGAAATGAGAATAATGTATGGATGACAACTTGATCGCATTTTATACTTTTGTAAATTTATTTGTTTATTTTTTAGATCAGAGAACTATCGAATATAACTCAAATTGAGTCGGATGAACTTCAAAATATAAATGAGGCAAGATATCATCTAAATTGCTTTCTTTAAAAAATATATGTTATAAGTAAATGGGAAGATTAAAATCGATCGGTGACGCGGTTAATTATCTTTTTTGTTATCAATTTATTTAAATTCCATCATCACAAATTTGAACTCGAAAATGGTATTTATATTATATATTATTTAAGAGCAGTTATATTATTTATGTAGAATTTGATAGTCTTTTTCTCTCAATTTATACTTTAAAAAAACAGGAAGAATAAAATTTACCCTCCTCGAAAGAAAAAATATTAATTTAATTTCATGGCCGTTTCCTTTATCCACCCCCTTAAAAACAAAGGCGAGCCACAAAAACCAGCATTAAGTAGTATTTATGGGTAAGATCTCACAGGTTCAAATTAATAATATTTAGGATTGAATATTAATTTAGTCTCGAATTTAATTTGTAAAATAAATAAATTTACTCGTCATAGAAGAAATATAGTATTTAGCTCTATCATTTTTAAATAATTAAAATTTAGTCTTCATCATTATATAAAACCTAAAATATAGTATTTATTGTGTGTAATAGCTGGCGTATTAAATACATAAAAATTCATTATTCAAAAATAAATTATATAATATTTTTTGTTATATTAGTCACTTAATTCATAAATTCATAATTGACCCATGAATAACTAATTTTCAAGTACCTACTATTTGTTTGAAGTTTTATGAAATTACAAAACTAAGACCCCGATTGATAACCATATTGTTTTTCATTTGAAATTTAAGCCTACAACAACTACATTACCATAACATTTTTCTTATTGAATATCTACGTCTTACTTATATTTTAAGAAACAAAATCAAAATTTGAAAAGAAAAAAAAAAAAAGTAGCTTCCAAAAGCTTGTTTTTGTTTTTGAAATTTGGTTAGTATTAACTTACTTTCTTGAGGAAAGATAGATACACGATATAAAATATGGAATAAATTGTAGGAAATTTGACTGAAAATAAGCTTAAATTTCAAAAACCAAAAACAAAAAATCAAATGATTATCAAACAGGGTGTTTCTAAAGAAAAATAAAGCGGGAAAGAGAGAGAGAGAGAGAAATTACTTGGACAATAGCTGACGCTAGAGTTTTTCAAGTGACAAACAGACGGAAGCTGGAGGAGCTTGTCGACTTGAATCCCCAAATTCTTAATCTGCGGGTTCCCACTCCGAGTCTGCTGAATAAAGAAACACAGACATTTGGGATTCCTCTCCTTTATGTCCTCTATCGAGTCGCAGCATTCCTTGCTCGGCCCCACCGCCTTCCCCGTCACGTAATCCAAACACCCCACCATCTTCTGGAACTCGTTGCTGCACTCCTCCTTCAGATCCTCCGCCCCACCCAAACACCCCGCTAAGCCAAACACCACCACCACCATCACCCAAACGGCGCCGTTTCCTCCCTTCATTGCTTTTCTTTTCTTTTCTCACTAAACTGTAAAGGCTGGGTGTTTGGTTATAAATGAAGGGGGAGAGGTTTTGATGGGTGGCAATTAAATAATTGGTTTAATTTGGGGAATTTGCTGCCACGTAAGCCTTGAATGGATCGGACGGCTCGGATTGAGTGTGGGAAATGGGGATTCATTTATTGGGTCTGTTGGGGTGGTTGGGGCGGAGTTTAATGGCTCTCGTTTGGATAGCTGTCTCTGCTCAACGGTAAGGACAACGTTGGATGTTAATGCGGCTTATGTGTGTACCTGTACCCCCAACTGCGTGGCTCGGCTCGGCTCAGCTCGGTCACGTGCTACTCGAAGCTTCTATGCTCGATGCCACTTGTTTCTCCCAAAAACTTTATACTACAAGATTTTAGATGAGTAGTTAGTTTGAAGAGTTATTTTGAGTAATTATGAATTGAGAGTTATAATAAAAAAACTCGTTTGAATGTTATTTTTATGTAGAGAAATTAGATATAATATTTTAATACTTTGTTTTGATGTACATTTAAAATAAGTAGTTGTTTTGAATATTTAAAAAAAAATGATTAAAAATGCGTGATTAAAAATAAATTAGAGATTTATCATTAACCCCACATTCTATCTCTTGTAGTTATAAATTGATATTTATAATAAAAATTTCCTTTGAATTTGGTTTTTATGTAGATGAATTAGATATGATATCCTAATAACTTGTTTAGATGTATATTTGAAATAAATAATTATTTGGATAGTTATACCAAAAATGAGTTGTTAAAAATAAATTATTTTAAAAAGTTAGAAATGAAAGGCTAGTATTAAGAAGTTATAAATGTGATTGATAAATTGTGAGAAAGGCATAAAACCTCCTGATCTTCCATTAACTTTCAACACATATTTATAATACATCAAATATCAAATCTAAAAGATCTTCTAACAAATACTA
>JBBMEF010000002.1:4897315-4908802 GCA_037832685.1 Sicyos baderoa | reverse complement strand
GATAGTGTAGATCCGTGAACAACTTCAATACATACTTTGTCTCACTCCAAACCTCATTGAACGCATTAACGATAGACATGAATTTCATGCCGAATGTGATTTGAATGTTATGGCTGCTTCGTTTGGTTCTTCGTTGTTCAAGGCAGTGGACAATCTGGGCTCAATCTGGCTTTTCACTGGTTTTTGGTTTGGTTCATCTCTGTTGAAGGCTATTATATATTAATTATGTATTTTTGGATGGATTAAATGAACTATATTTGGATGTTAGTTAGTAAAATGAGAAATATAAATTATGCTTTTATTTCCTAAAATCAAGGGTTATTCCTGTGAAACTTTTTAATTAAAATTATTAAAAAAAAATGAAAGTTTTTGATGGGGATATAATGGGTACGAAATTGTTCTCTCTCTCCTGCCAAAATCAAATTAGACATAAACTTAAACTAAAAAATAAAGTAGATATTACCTTAATTAATTCTAATTATTTAGACATTTAATATGATTTTCCATAAAAAAAGAAGAAAAAAAACAAAAGCTCGACCCTAATAATGAACATGGTGCACTTAATTTAAACTCCCCGCATATATCGGCCAAAATCCGATGTAGTAGGTTCATATTCTACAGAGCGTGATTCGATTCTTGTTATTATTAGATCGAAAATTATACTCAAATAATTTAACCAAAGTAAAAATTTGGGTTTTCAAGCAAGCTGGAATAACTTATCTATCACATTAAAAAACAAACCTTTTTCCTTTCGAATGTGAGAAGTGAACAATTAAAATTAAAATTTATTGTTTTTTTAAAATCAAATGTATGTATTCACTTGATCTACCTATTTCTCTTTTAAAATTCAAGAATATTTTGAAGTGAGGATAATATAAATTTAAAATTTATATTCATGATAAATACACAATTAATGCCCCGTTTGATAATTTTATTGTTTTTGATTTGTCAAATTTAAGCCTATTCTCTCTCAAATTTCCTACAATGTGCTCCATCCTTCCTACCATTTATCCATCTTTCGTTAGGAAAGTAGGAGAATATTAACCAACTTTTAAAAACAAAAATAAACTTTGGTAAGCTATTTTTTTTTTGTTTTTAAAAGTTGGTTGGTCTTCCCTTACTTTCTTAAGGAAAGATGTATACAAGGTAGAAATGATGAAATAAATTGTAGGAAATTTGAGAGAAAATAAGCTTAAATTTGAAAAAACAAAAATAATAAACCAATTGGTTATCAAACGGGGCCTAAGTTATTATTTTTATTTTTTCATAAATGAAAAATAATGTATATCATTACATGCCATACCAACATCATTTTTTCTCAAGAACTTAACCGATAAAAGGTCATGATTGAGTTGGATTGTAAATTGGTTTGATTGCAACTTCTAGTATTTTCTAAGGGTAGAGTATCATAGATCATCATTGAGTTTTCTTTTATTCTAGTATTTTATAAGGGTAGATCATCATAGATCATAGATCATTGTTGTAAATTGGTGATTAGTTCAAATCTCATGTTACATCCACCTAGAAATTAATTTCAAATTAATACATACAGATTTTTTTGTATCCAAATGTTGTAGGGTCAGACGATATGACTCGTGACATTAGCTAAGATGCACTTGTGCACACAAGCTAGGCCCGGACAGTCATTACCATAAAAAAAAATAAAAAAAGTTGAAATTATGCTCTTGGGTGCCGTTTGTTTTCGTTTATTAGGCTATCGTTTGTTTGTTTGTTTTTTTTTTTTTTTAGTATATTAGGCTATTGTTAAACAACCCACTAGGAAGTAGGAAATAGTGCCGTTTGTTTTTGTTTGTCTAACAATTGTAGGTGCCTTAGATGACAAGGATAACCTTGGACTTTTTAAGATTAGTTATTTGTTTATATATTTATTTTCCTTAATGAACTTCATAATCAAAACAATTTATAAGAGTCATTGTATTTCTTAGATTTATTTTTTATGAAAGGGAAAGGTTAAGATATTATTTTGGTTCTTAAATTTTGAATTTTTATTTTATGTAATCTTATATTTTTTAAAGTAATGTCAACTTACAAATTTATTTTATTTTGATTTGGAGACTCTAAATTTTATGTCATATTAAGCTATAAACTTTTAAAGGTTGAGTTTTAACACTTAAATTTAGACTTTAAATAAAAATAATAACAATAAACTTGGTATTTATTGAAATTTTGTTTCTTAATTTTTCTTTAAACAATTACTAGTTTTCTTTATAAATTTTAGGAATACTTCCCACATTATATATATATATACATACTTGTATTAAAATCTTCAACTAAACAAATTTCAATTATTATTAATTTTAAATTTTAAATAACAACTATTTTTTTTTGTTTAAGTTGAAGAATTAGAAATAGATATTTACAAATTTATAAACTAAAATAGAACAATAACTCAAAATCTAATTTCTTCACAATGTTAATTTAACCAAATATAGAATTGGACACGTGGATATATCCCGGCTTAAACAAGGACCAAGGTTAAGCACGTGGCAATAGGTAACTGGACAAAGAATTTAGCATGGGACCCACAACGGGACGAGCATCCATACAATGTCACCAAAGCGTTGAATCCAATTTCAACCAAAAGAACTGGTCAAACCAGGCCCCGAGGGCAAAAATGTCTTTTCCTCACCGCCATCCCTAAACCTTTAAACAAACACAACTTTCCCCATTTCCCAAACAGTTGACAAAAGAAAAAAAAAATGAAGAATCGATCATCCATCAAGCCATGGATTCTCGGGCTAGCCGTCGCCGGATTCATCGCCGGCTCTTTCCTATTCTCCGGCTACATCGAGTACAGCAACCTATTCTGCTCAGTCCCCGGCGCCGGAGAACCGCCGAAAATCACCGGATATTCGCCGAAGGAAATCCAGCTCCAGTCAATAATCCACTACGCAACCTCGAAGATTACTCCGCAGCAATCAATCGACGAGATCCGAATCTCGTTCGACGTGATTAAAGCCCGATGTCCGTGCAACTTTCTGGTTTTCGGACTCGGGTTCGATTCGCTGATGTGGGCCTCGCTCAACCCGCTCGGAACCACGGTTTTTCTCGAGGAGGATCCGAAATGGGTCCAGACGGTTCTCAAGGACGCTCCGATGCTCCGAGCCTACCACGTCCGGTACCGAACCCAGCTTCAGGAAGCGGATCGGCTGCTCTCGGGTTACCGATCCGACCCGAGTTGCTCGCCGGCGACGACGTTTTTGAAGGGCAATGAAAAGTGTAGATTAGCGCTTCATAATCTTCCGGATGAGATTTATGAGAAGGAGTGGGATCTGATTATGCTGGACGCGCCGCGGGGGTATTTCGCGGAGGCTCCGGGTCGGATGGCGGCGATTTTCTCCGCCGCCGTCATGGCCCGGAATCGGAAGGGTCCCGGCGAGACCGACGTGTTTTTGCACGATGTTGATCGGAAAGTGGAGAAGACTTTTGCTCAGGAGTTTTTGTGTAAGAATAAGTATTATGTTAATGGGGTTGGGCGGTTGTGGCATTTCAAGATTCCGCCGGCGGCTAATACGAGCGAAGCTGATCGGAATTCGAAATTTTGTTAGATTGAGGAAGGATTTGTCGCCGGAGAATAGCGTTTTCCACCGGAGTCGGATCTCTGTGGGCGGATTTTAGCCGTCTTCTTCGGCGGTGTTTCGGGCAAAGGAAAAAAAAGTAATTTCTATTTTTCTTTCTTAATTAATTGACCTTTTTGATTTTGTATTAAAATTTTTATTTTCTGTATTCTGTTTTCGACATGTCGTGCCCACTTTTCTTCCACTTTCTTATAATGGTGATATTTTAAGTTAAATTTCCATTTTCAGCTTCAATTATCATATATGATGATGAAAAAGCTTAATTTAATATGGGTTGTCAATTTTCTTACTAGCCCATTACGTAATTAATTCAAATTGGGGTCATTAACTTAACCATTCTTATGTAAGTGAAAATTTGAAAATTTTATTATTTTATTCAAATATATTAGTATTTAAAAGTCTAAATTAACTCTATACTTTTATATTAGGTAAATTTGAAAAAGAAAGACAACAAAATCTAGCATATAATGATCATGGAGTTTTTTTAGTGAGAAGTTCAATAAGAATGGTCATAATAATCAGGTTGTTAGTTTTTTTTTTCTAGCCCATGGCCATAACTTATTTAATTCAAATTTGGGGGAAATTCAATTGCTTCTAAATGTTGTTGAAAAATAGTTCATTAAGAATGGTCATTATCATCATTCTCTTAATGTCAATTGAAATTTGAAGTGCATATAATATAATTACTATCACTAGCACAATAATGTTAAAGAAAAATAATGATAGATATTTGTGGCAACAAAAGTGACAAAATTCAATGAATTTAAAATTTGGATCAAAAGTTCAAATTTTGAAAGGAGACGAAGGAAATAAAAGGATGTGTAAAAGACAAGATGGAGCATTTGTCTGGTGCTGTGGTAACCAAATGCTTTTTCCAAAATTAAATTAAAGACTTATCAACTACAGGCTAGCAAACAGGCGAAGGGGGCATCGACTACAGATATAATCTTTTTCTAACTCGACAACCGAATCTATGATCTCTTTGTCATGGACACACTTAAGTTAATTAGAGTATGTATTGTTAGAGTATGTATTGTTGGAGGCTAAAGTTATATTTTTTTTTTATTACAACTAAGGATGTAATATTATAAACAATAAATGTGTTTAAATTAGAATATCTTTCGTGAGTAAAAAAAATTCTACAAATGTAAAAAAAAACAAAAACAAAAAAAAAAAACAAAAACTGATTTATTAAGTCCCATTTGATAACCATTTAGTTTTAGTTTTTGAAATTTAAGCCTATTTTCACTCAAATTTATAACAATATGTTCCATCATTCCAAAATGGTTATAAAACGGGGCTTTAGTTATAAAATTAATAGTTTCAATCAAGTGAAACTTAAAATCGATAGACTTCAATAAAATTTAATATTTATATTTTACTATGATTTTTTTAAAAAATATATTGTAATTAAAATCGAGACGTAAGAATTTGCTATTGAAGGAAAGATTACGTTAAATTAGAGAATTTTAATTGGATGAAATGAGATATCTAGAAGGATAAAAGTGATTATATTACATGGACTAGGACAAGTAAAGTTTAGTTAAAAAAGAACTATAGAAAGTATTTCATACGGTCATCTCTCTTCATTGCGTTGTACACGGCCTGAACCTGGAAAGGAGAAAGCACAAAAATTGCATATGAAAGGCTCGTCAAGAAATTAATTTCTTACAAATTTCCTTGACAAATAACTGTAATGGAATCAAGCGATTGTTCTATAAGATTAATTGAGATGCACGTAAACTAATATGACTGGTTTTCCTTATTGGCCAAAAAGTCAGAATGTAGTTTTAAATTTTTACTCCTATGGAAGTTCTTGATCTAGTCCCTGCTTTTTTGAAAAAGTATTTCTCCCTTTTGAAATAATTCGAAATCAACCATAGAAAAGTGATGCCATAATGTGACTGGTTTTCCTTATTGTTTGACATCTAAATCCCTTTAATGCTTAAAATTTTTTAATTACTTTTTTGTTTGACCTTTTCTTCTTTTGACCATAATTTTTTAAAGTAATCTAACACTCTCTATACGTATTAATGTAAGTGAAGTTTCAGGACAGTTACGAACACCTCAATTAATTTCACGAGACAACCATTTGAATCAAGTACATTTGATTGTCACGGAATATTAAATTATAGGTAGATAGCCATATGACTTGAAGTCATTCCTTCTAAACTTTATTATATACATGACAGAATCACTATCAATCTCAGCTGGCTATATAAATTCTCATAGTTTCTAAACGAGTGATGTACAATGTTCAACAATTAATTCAATTCCCATCTTTTTATCAATTTATAACTTAGAAACGGTTGAATCCTACAATATTAAAATTTGAGGGACCATAAAATCATTTATACCTGATGCCTAGATTAAAAATGAGAGTAAATGTTGACAACAAAAACTATAATACATAATCCTATTCTTCATTTAATTTCCTACGGGTTTCTTTGACATTCAAGTGTTGTAGGATCAAATAGTTATCATGTGAGAATAGTCAAGGCGCACGTAAGCTGGCCGTAACTAAACATGTTTGTTGACGGGCAGAGGACATGCTATCCTAACAGATTGTCAGGCATCATTAATGAACAAATTAATGAGAGAGAAAGAGAGGGACCTGCTCACTGGAAATTACTTGAACTGGTCCTATGTTTACCGAAACGTACTTCCCTTTGGCCGATAATTTATGCTTCACCTTGCCCTGTTCACAAATATATATATATATATATTACTTTAGAACGCCACTAAAATGCAGGAACAAATCTGTAAATTGTCGTTACTACTGAACAAGAGCCAAACCATTTATCAATAATTATAAATTCATGTCCAGACACTTTAACAACTGAGTACCAAATGATTTCGGAATGGTCAAAATCATTTTTGTCACAACTATATTTTCACCATTCCGAAATCACTTCCTGAATACCCTGAATCCTTCACTTTGTTGCGGATCTTTCAAGACTATTAATACATAAACAATACACATATATCCATTTAAAAAATAGTCGAACTGTGCCGTGCGCGTAAACTGACTCGGATACTTACTACTAGATACTATGAGCATCCATCTCAAAACTAATTGATGAAGAGAGAAGTATGTTACCTATCTTATAAGTTATAAATGCCCCCTCAAAATAATGTCTCTTTTGGGTTCATTTTTATTGAATCGAACACCCGTTTGAGTTTAATGAGCTTGATACCATACCGCATTAGGATAGTATAGACATCCATCTCAAAATTAATTGGTGATGAGAGTAGTTCACCATCACCTATCTTGTAAATGCTAAGAGATCTCTCCACATTTTCAATGTAAGATCCTCAACACTCACGGATATAAATAAATGTATAAGCAATATACAGAAACTACTGAAAACAGAAGAACTAACAATAAGAAAATAAACTAATGGTGCAACAAAATTAGTTTAACTAAACCTGAATGCGTAAGAATTAACCTGCAGGATAAAGGTGGCCGGGACGAAGCATAACTTCATTGTTACAAAGGACAAAATGGAGTAGGTCCACTTTCTTAACGCATTAACCATCAATATTTGCAGGGATGTACTTCTTTTCTTTTTTTTTTTTCTTTTTTTTTTTTTTTTTTAATTTTTAATTTTTAATTTTTTTTGATAGGAAGATCTACCTCTTTTCCTTGAAAGAGATTTTCACTTTTGCCAGTCGATTAGCTTTTACATATTCCTTGTTCCTGCTATCTTGTCATTTTTTCTTATAATGAAATGAAATACACTATGGAAAACCCCCCAAAAAGATAAGTAAAGAACTTGAAATTTGTAAAAAGGAGAAAAAGAGTGGTATGAAAAAGGAGAGTGAAGAGCTTGATAAAGAAGAAACAAAAAGTAAAGCATCCTAAAACTCTTCAATTACAATATAATTCTCCTATTCTGTTTCTAGCGAAATCTTCCAAAAGAAAGCTCTAAAAGCATTATGCAGTAACACTTCAGCCTTATCTTTGAAAGGATTGGCACACAATCATAGCGAAAAGAAAACTGCCACACAGATATTAAACACCCTCCAAAATCTTTAGCCAAATCATTTCCAATAGAAGGCTCCACATGAAAAGATCATCAACAACTTCATTACCTTTTCTACACGCAGCACGTCATCATGAGGCTACTAAAACTAAAGAGTTTCACACATGGATTCATGAAGAAATCAGGCTTCACATTTCTATGATAAGGCAACCATCATGAAGTGGCTCAATTGGTCAAAGAGGGCCTTGAAGTGCATAAGGTGATGGGTTCAATCCATGGTGGCCACCTACCTAGGAATTAATTTCCTAGGTGTTTCTTTGGCATCCAAATGTTGTAGGGTTAGGCGGTATGTCCCGTGATATTAGTCGAGATGCGCGAAAGCTAACCCAGACAGTCACGGATATATAAAAAAAAGATAATCACCATAAGGCCACCTTATCCAATGATTTAGAATAGTATGTAGATTTAAATGGGGACTGCCCTGGTGCAAGCTGTTTCAATTAAAGGACAATTCGTCTGGCTATTTAAGAACGCACTTTTTCTTTATCCAAAAGTATAATTGGTATGTGCTCACACTTTAGACTCAGTGTACTTCACTCCAAAGAAGAGAAATTCAATCCTATGACGACTCATCTTGCAAGATTGATCGAAACCAGATGTTAAGAGAATTTGAAAGCCTTAAATCCCATATACAAATAATACAAATAAAATAATCGACCACCAAAATGAGAGAAGGGAAAAGAAAAGATAAGCACCCGAAAATCTAATCTTCTAATAAGCACAGCTGAGAAATTGGCAGTAGATAAGCACCCAAAAATCCATCTCCATTTTCGTCAAAGCCACCATTCAACAACACCTTGACATAAGCCTTTTAAGTAACATGTCTTTGCTCTAGACCCTTCATTTTGGTCATTTTAACAATTCCCTGCTACCTAGCTATAAGCTTTTGGAATCATATACTCCAATAGGAACATGGCTCTCTTACCATAAATATAAATAACTTCCTATCTAAAATATTGCAAGTCATCCCTTCAAGAAATAAGCATTCTTCTGGAATTTTTGGCTTGAAAGGAACAATAAGGTTTTCAACAACAAAGAAAAAAAACTTCAATCCCTTCTTAGACTCCCTCTCTTCTATGGCCCTTTCTTGGTGTGAACTTTTTGTTCCTTTTGTGTGTTGGTAACAATTCTATGGATAAAAGTGATAGGATGAAAGGGAAGGAGAGCCAAGCTCCAAGCCTTCCTATTGTCAGAAAGAGAAGTAATGAACCCATAAGTTTTATTCTAAAATAGAGCTACAAAATATAACGGTCCATAAAGCTCCTAATTTTTTTTTTTTTTAAACAAGGGTAACGAAAGTCGTCCCTAGGCCAGGCATTGGGAGACATCAAAGGAATGGAGGCACGAAAGGTGTCTACAAATTAATGTCACATGTGAGTCTCGAATCTGGGACGTCTTCAACCAACTGCGCCACCCCTTGGGGACTATTTTTCTTTTTCTTTTTTGGAAGTAAAAAAATCGTATTGCTTCTTCCAAGGCATAGGAGCTAAAGCAAACTCTCATAAATTGAAGTAACAAGCTTCCTTGGCGTAAACTTATTGCACCTTCTAACAATTGTATAATTAGTACTCTTTAACATATTTTTTCTGATTATATTTTTTTAACTTCACACGACCTTCACATGACCCGTAAGCTTGTTTCTTAAAAAGAAAAAAAAGAGGAAAATATTAAATAAATTTAATATCGAAACTAGCCATCAAAATACTACAATTTGATGACTGAAACTGATCAGAAAGGCTATGTTTATCTGGCCTAACTTCACCACCAACTCCAGCGGTGGATATAAATTTCCCAAAAAGTTCACATAATAAGGCAGTAAGGCTCAATAGAACGAGATATCCTAGGAATAAAGTAACTGATAGACTCTGATTTACACGAGGTTATAGGTTCGAATCTTCCATTTCTAATTGATGCAGAACTAAAAAAAGATACACTGGTTTTAATTGCACTAAGAAACTGAAAATAATCACCTCAGGAATTGGCTGTTGGAGGACAGACTCCACAGCAACAACCATAGATTGCACAAAATCATCTCCCCCAGTTCCAATTGCTGTAAAGCCTCTAACACCTGGGTATGAGTTTACCTGTCCAATAATCATCCAAAATTCAGGACAATAATAATCCACCTACAAACCCAACCAACTATGATTTATGAACAAGCCAAGCCGTTCCATGCATAGATTAGTGCAAATGGAGCAAACTAATCCTCACCTTTTGATCCAAAGAAATCCACTCATTGGTAGAATCATCTGTCACTGTTCCTCCCAGTACCATATTTGTGGTATTCCCAACCCTCCCTTCTGTCTTAGACACCTCTGTATCAACCAAAAGAACTCACAATCAAATGATCAATGGCGAAACAGAAACATGAACAAATAAAAGCCCACACACAAAGCGCCAACAAGGGTTGTGCTCGACTCTAATGATGTATGACCCGATAACCAAAAAGTTTAGATTTCCAATCCCCCAACCCAAAATTGTTGAATTTAAAAAAAAAAAAAAAAAAAAAAAAAAAAAAATAAACTCACACCTAAAGTTGTCCAAATAAAATTATTTATTAATTATTACTATATTTTTTTTGTAACCTAGAATCAGAGTTTCGTCTCCCTATATAATTGGATGCACCCAAGTCCATGCAAAGCTCGAACCCAAGAGACAACAAAACATTTAATAATTAAGTTTATTAGTGAGTTTCAAACCTTTAGACCTCTAAGGGAGTATACCTGGAGACCAATTAATTGATTCATGACTTGTAACTCTGAAGGCTTATAACTGATTATGGAGTAGTTTAATGGTCAATAGTGTCATAAGTAACTAAGACGAGTTCAATAGAGTAAATAGCAACCAAACATTGTCGATTCGGGCATAAATTGGTGAACAATCACAGATATAAACACAATTCATAAGCCTCGATACCATAAGGGCCAAATAGAAACCTGAAATTGCCTTCAAAACAGCCTCCTGAGGGGGATCCTGGGCTTCGTGATTATACGACGACATCGATTGAGCCTCGCCGTGGTAGCAATTCAGGACAGTTCGTCTCGGAAATTGAAATCCCCGAGCCCTAGAACTCCTCGCATTGAAGTTCAACCTGTGAGCGAAGGATCGCGAAGTTCCGAGCGAGGAGGGCGAAGAAACACGGCGGAAGTGAACGGGAGCCATTGACGATGGCTCCGTTAAGAAAATGGATGAAGAACGCAACACGGCTCTGCTTGCGGCGGCCATTTCTGGTTCTCAAAGCTTGAATTAATTTTCAGTACGCGAAAATTAGAAGAAGAGATATTTTCCTTTCCACGGCCCTAATGGATATGATGATTATTGTGAAATTCTTGGGTTTATATTTGGGTCAAAAAATGGCGGTAAAATTACTTTTATTTACTTTTTGTGATGACAAAAACTAAAAGCATATTAATTTATATACTTATAATCAAAATTAACGAAGCCCGACTATTTGACATATCTAGGTAGGATTTAATTTTAAGAGTTATATTAAGTAGTTAAAAATTGAAAATTGTAGTTAAAATTTCGTTTGGATGTAATTTTTGTATAGAGGAATTAGAGTCAAAACCTCGATTGAATGTAGATTTAAAATGAGTATTTATTTTAGTAAATAATTAAAACCAAATAACTAAAAATGAGTTATTTTGATCGCTTTAAAATGAATGTTTAAAAATGAATGATTAGAAATGATTGAGTAATTATAAATGAATAATTAAAAATGAGAATTGTTTTTAAAAATAAAATGAGAAAGAGTCCTAAATTAAAGAGGGAATTTGCATGTATATTATAATAAGATAAAAAAATTGAGTAAATAGCAACTTTTTGAAAATATTTGCAAATCT
>JBBMEF010000002.1:4879793-4897215 GCA_037832685.1 Sicyos baderoa | reverse complement strand
TTTTTGTCTAACCGACATGTCGGTTTCGGTGTCGATTTTCGCCATTAACCGACACCGACCGACCGATGAACAGCCCTTAATAATATCAACAAATAAAACCGGTGATAACCATCATGGAGTGGCTCAATTGGTCAAAGAGGGTCTTGGGGTGCATAAGGTGATGAGTTCAATCCATGGTGGCTACCTACCTATAAATTAATTTCCTACGGGGTTCCTTGGCATCCAAATGTTGTAGGATCAGGCGGAATGTCCCGTGACATTAGTCGAGGTGTGCAAAAGCTAGCCCAGACAGTCACGGATATCAACAACAACAAAAAACCGGTGATTATAACAGCAAAAAAAGTACAACCACTATAATATTAAGTCAAATTCATGTAGAACTTGCAAGAGACCTCGATTGAAAGAAACAAAAGAATAATTGTGCAGAACTTGTTTTGATGTTGAGTAAAGAACAGGCTGCTGATTGAAAAAACAGGGCAATACAAAAAAACATAAACTTCAAACTTCATTTCACACTTCAAAAACACACCAGCAAAAACCACCATTCGTGAATGAATCTACTCAAACAAAATCGAGAATCAATCATTACCTCTCTGGGGTGCGTCGTATACGGATCGCTAACGTATCTGGACGCTTCAAGCGAATCCTCCAAATCAAGTTGAGTAGCAGCTTCTCTGGCAATGCGGTCGCCGATGACGACGCCGGCATTAGTGACATCGCGAAGCACGACGTCTTCGTTCATCGCCATGTTGTTTGGAACCCTAGAACAAGGATTTGAAGCGGAATTTGGTTTCAAAATCTTCGAGAATTGAGGGTGGAAGAGAATAATTAGTGTTGGATTTAACGTTTAGAAATCGAATGATTTTGAGAAATTTTCAGCAGATTTTAGTAGCAGAGCTTGGGAGGTAGGGTTTTTGAGCAGGTTCGCAGTGGCGGGGAAATTGGGAGTGTAAATTTGGAGACTGGTAAACCCGGTTCGACCCTACCATTATAATACGTCAAATCGAGACCATACCATTATTATTTCCTATGTAAAATAAAGGATTTTAATGAGTAATAAAAAAAATAAAATAAATAAAAGGAGGTACTCAAAAAATAATAATAATAATCAAAATCGAAATCTTAGAACAAATTCAAATATGGCAAAACATTGTTTAATCAACTTAAATTGATGACCACAAAATTGACGAATTAAATTATTTTTTTAGATCATAAATTAAAGTATTTTACTATGTAGGATTTTATAATTTATTGGAGATTTTGTATGTATATTAAAAAATAATAATAATAATAATAATTTAATGTATAACACATTTCTCAAATTATTAATTTAGGGTATAAAATGATTGAAATCTATTAGTTTGCATGGTTCAATCACTCAAAACCGATTAAAGTCTATCCATTCAATTAATAAAAGTCTAAAGTATATATGTTGAACTGATAGAAGTTTATTGATGGTAGAATATGAATTTTGGGCAAAATGTGCTATGAATGAATTATTTTTTAAAAAGATGTGTTATAATCGTAATGAAGAGCCACAAATATTGCTATAGAGAGCAAATTTCCCTAATTTATTATGTATCAATCATCATGTAGTGACTCAAGTAATCAAAAAGAGTCTTGAAGTACTTAAGATGATGAGTTAAATCAATTGAGATGTCTATCTAGAAATTAATTTCTTATGAGTTTCTTCGACATTCAAATGTTGTAAAGTATACCAGACTAATTCGGGTCTAACTTGTGTTTAATACTTATTGCTCTTATCGAAAGGGTAAGTGGCACAATAATTTAATTTTTTGGTTGTAAACAAGTTCAACATCAGCGTCACGGGTTCAAACCCTAGAAGAGTCGGTATCGTAATCATCTCTGAAATATTGTTTTTATCTATTTTTTTAATAATTTAACTTCCACAATTGTTAATAGTTATATTGTATGTAATTGTATTGATTTTTTTTATTTTTCTAATTTTAATTTTCACAATTGATAAATTGAAGATTTATAGTTTAATTACCTATTTACTTAAATCTAAGATTTTTTTTTAAAAAAATTATCCAATACACTAAATTCTTCAAATTAATTCCTATTTTTTTTCATCGTTTAGACTTTAAATAACTAAAATATGTAAATGACTATGTAGGACAAAATATTATTATAAATTTCTAGCCAATAAATAGATAACTAAAATATATAAATTGAAGATTTTGTTTTAATTAAAAAAAATATTAACCGACTTAATCGAATTAATCGACCGCACCGACAACCTTCACCGACCGATCAAAATTAAAAATAAAAAATAAAAAACTGATTGCCTTTTTTGTCTAACCGACATGTCAATTTTCGTCATTAACCGACACCGACCGACTGATGAACAGGCCTAGTTTTTGGTGTGACTAGTATTTGAAGGAAAAAAAAAAAGAAATTATGAAAAATAATTTGACCAGTCAAAACCCTAAACTTGATGAAATCACAATCCATTGCAATTTGCGTACGCCCAAATCCAATCTAGCAACTCACCGGCGGCAGCGGATTCCGGCGGACAGAATGTACAGATCAGACAACGGCAACGACGATTCCGAGCGCACGGCGTTCAGAAGAGCAGAAAAGCAGTACAAACTCTACTACGACGACACCTACAAATCTTCCAAAAAGTATATTTCAAATTTGATTTCATTCAATTTGGCATCGAACTCGTTGTTACAGGCGATTTTCAAACTCTTGCTCATGATTTCTCTCAGGAAAAAGCTACCGAAACAAGTAGATTTGTCGGAGGTTATCGATTTCAAGCGAATCCTCGAATGTTACAATCAGGATGGTGCACTTCCGCTGGGCGTGAATGCGGCTAATTGCGATCTCGATCGTCCTGTCTTCTGCTTGGAGAATCATCCCGGTATTGCTAATTCTTCATTTTCAATACTATATCGAAGATTAAGATCGCAAACTAAAATAAATCTAAGAAAACGCAAATGAAACATATAATCCCCAAGGACTTCGAGGCATGCTTCCTTGAGGATACCTGAGGTCGCTGGAAAGCACTTAAACTAAAATACCCTTCAAAGTATCCCGGTGCTACAACTTAGGGAGAGACCGGTGGTGCCCCGGGTATAGGGTAGCAAAGCTCCGATTTCATGATTTTCAAAAAAAAAAAAAACATATAATCTAACAACCTTGCTGAAGAACAAGACATTTACAACTTAAACCCAAAAACCCCAAAATCAATTTAAGGGGAGTAAAATCAGATTGCCATATCGATCAAATATCTCAAGGCAGTTCATGAATGACATTAAACATGCAACTTAATCAGATAAAATTGCAAAGAAACAACACTTCTATAAGAAGACACAATGGCTCTTTTTACTACATTTTCAAGTCTCCCTTTTACAAAAGATATACGGGGTTATTTATAGTCACCAAATGCACCCAAAATGTAATTTATTGGCCATTTAAGAGTTATAACCTCCATACCCATCAATACCATAATTTCCACAAACTAAAATGGACATTGAAAACAATATTTGAATTTGAAATTACATTAAAGTTAGTCATAAAAACGTGTTTGAAGTTTCTGTCACTATCCTAGCGTAAACAAAGCCCTTCTTGATCTATCGTGAAGCTTCCATTCCATAAATGAAGCTTGAGTTGAAGCTTGATTGAACTTGTTTTCATTTAATGCAATCCATATTTGCAGCTTTCCATTGATCTTGTATGACATAATAGGATTCATAATAATTTGTTTAAATTGTAGGGTTTTATTTTATTCCTGGTGCGTTGAGTTTAGAAGAGCAATATCAATGGATTAGGGAGAGTTTAACGAATTTCCCGCAGCCTCCTAACAGAACCAATCATAATGCTATTTATGGACCAATTCAAGACCTGTTCATCGCAGCAAAGGAAAAGAGAGTTTTAGTTGAAGATAATGAAGTATCTGATTTCAATGTTGATTCTGATATTGAACCTTCCATTAGGAATGGGAATTCTAGTGGATGGAAGTTTGTGTTGGAAAATAAAAAAAATACTGTTTCATCCGCTAGGGGGACTTGCAAATCAGTTCCTGCTTCCGTGTTACTTCGGAAGTTGCGTTGGAGTACACTCGGGCTACAGTTTGAATGGTCCAAGGTGACTCTAACTACAAGTTTTCATATTCTGCTTCTCTTATATCGATTAGAACCATCTGTTTTGAACGTTTTTTTTATGGTTTCTTGAAACATATCGATTTGCTTGATGTTTTTAAGGGGCAGCCTCATCGGTAGAGGCTTGGGTCTCTAAAGTATGCTCCCTTGGAGTTAGTAATTTAATTGTAAAATTCTTTGTTGTCTCCTGGATCTAGGCCTTGTGACATGAGTGTATTCCATGTTTTAAAAGGCTCGCTCAGGCGGGCACCTAGACTTAGGCACAGGTCTAACGCTTCACTTTGCCTTCAATAGACGAGGTTGCCCCTTGAAACATATCGATTTGTTTGATTTTTTCAAGGGGCAGCCTCGTCGGTAGAGGCTTGGGTCTCTAAAGTATGCTCCCTTGGAGTTAGTAACTTAATTGTAAGATTATTTGTTGTCTCCTGGATCTATGCCTTATGACATGAGTGCCTTCCATGTTTTAAAAGGCTCGCTTAGGCGGGTGTCTAGACTTAGACTTAGGCACAGGTCTAACGCTTCACTTTGCATTCAATAGACGAGGCTCGTGTGAAAAGATGTGTTCAAGGCATGCAAGAATAAGTTTAACCAACCGTTGCAAAAATTGTTGGTGTTAGGGTTTCATTATTCTTTATTAATTAAAAAAATAACATTTACTGATCTTTGGAGTTTTTTTTTTTTTAATATTGTCACCCCAACTATGTAATCTCTTCTATATGAATGTTCTTACATATAGTGCACCTCACAAAAAAAAAACAAGTTGTACTTTTTTTCTTGCCTTACATCTAAGCCTCAATGGACTATTGTGCCTTCGGCTTTTAAAAACATTGGATAATGTCATGGGGCCAACTATTAAGCTTAATATTTGTCTACATGTGAGCAACTCTGATTTCCTAGTCATTAATTTTTTTTATTTGTTTGATAAACAATTTTCTGAATTAATTTCCTTGTTATGGTGTAGAGATGCTATGACATATCTCTGCCCCATAATAAGATACCCTCTGCGTTATGTCAACTGGCCAAAAGAATGGCGGCAGCTGCAATGCCAACCGGGGAAGAATTCAAGCCTGAAGGTGCAATAGTGAATTACTTTGCTTCGGGTAACTAAATTAAATTTTGTTCATTGAAATCAATAGAATGATAAGTAACGCACGAGAAGTTAATTAAATCTTGACATGACTCTAATCGATGTTTCTAGGCGACATGCTCGGGGGCCACCTAGATGACATGGAAGCTGACTGGAGCAAGCCAATTGTTAGCATGAGGTATACTGCCAAGCCAACTTATCCTCTTTGAATTGTATTTCTGTTTGATATGTTAAGAGGAAGGACATGAGCTCTAATACTTAATTCTGTCATCTGCTATATTCGCCTGCCTCCACATTGTCCAGTTTGGGTTGCAAAGCTATTTTTCTTTTGGGTGGCAAGTCGAGAGAGGATCCGCCCGTAGCCATGTTTCTTCGCAGTGGAGATGTTGTGCTAATGGCCGGAGAAGCAAGAGAATGTTTCCATGGTAACTTAGCACTTATGTTTACTGTTTCGTCATATCGAAATGTATTTCTATAGAAGATTACGTGCACTTGCAATTGTCCTTGTGTTTTGTATATTTGCCTCGAATATGCAACTTTGATGAAATTATGCGTTATTTATTTGTCGAAAGACCGTAAATGTCCCAGAACATTCTGTTGGATGTCTTGTAGGTGTACCGCGGATCTTCACAGATGAAGAAAGTGAGGAAATTTCTCTTCTTGAAAGGCAGTTTTCAAGCCAAGATGATTTACATTTTCTGGAATACATAAGAACTTCAAGAATAAACATCAACATTAGACAGGTTTTCTGATTGATTAAACCTGATATCTTTCAAGCTTCAAGGTGGCCTTTGCATTGCTAGATAAATTTTCCAACATTATAGAGAGACGACAGGACCAGATCGGCAAGTACATAGACAGATGAGAAAAGAGATCGATGACACTCCGATTGCATACAGTATATCTATGAAGCCCGAATTCGAACAATGCCTTTGGTTGCCATTGGAGGGGATACCAAAGTGTGAAGCACATTGGTCTTTTATTATGTATTCTGTTATTAGCAACTAAAGTGAGGTGAGGTTAGTTTGTAACCAAGAGTTGGTTGCTTATTGTAGCTAAGTTAACAACTTTTTGACAGAACCCTATAAATAAGGGTTTTGTCTTTGATCATTTACTCAGGAGATCAAATTGGCATTCTTCGATTTTATCTAATATGATATCTTAACTCATTATGTTTAAACGGATATTCTGTCCAATAAAATGAAATTGAGATTCGATTCAAAATTGGTGTAACTCAAAAGAAACATTATCTTAAGGTAACGTGTTGGAAAAGTGAAGTCCTCCAAGTAATTACAAAATAAGTGGGTTATTTCGCACATCATCAATTGTTTTTTAGATGGATGTCCACGCAAACTAACAATTTCGAGTGTGGATGACAATAGTCTCGATGAGAGATCTTCCGTGGATTAGCCAAAAAAATTTTGTGGATGGTTCAATTTAAACAATCTCTTCGTCAAAACTTGATGTTCTGCCATTTGAGTTCTCTTATTAGTGATTAAATATATAACTATTTTATGATTGAGAAATGCTCCCAAATAGTGGAGAACCTATAACTTTCAAAGGAACGACCATTTTATGTCAACAAATGCAAAATTAACTTCATAAAGTATATACTTAAGTTTTGAATTAATTAAAAATTTTGCAGCCTACTTACAGTAAGTGCACAAATTTAACAGAGTTTTAGTGGTTTGAGCTCCTAAATTATTTTTCTTTCAAGTTAATGGTGCTTAGCTGCAAACAAATTTCATAAAATTTGGTGTAAAAATATTAATGTTGAGAGTGGGATTTGAACCCACGCCCTTTCGGACCAAAACCTTAATCTGGCGCCTTAGACCAACTCGGCCATCTCAACATTCCGATAAAAAATGAATAATGGTTATATTTGTTATATAACACATTTAAATGTGAACTACCTAACACAACTTCTCAACCTTCAGGGAAAATTTTGCCATACTCATGCAGGTAGTCCAATTGTCCAATATTTAAATGCATATGTGGCATGATATCAGCTATATAACTTTTAGTAAAAAATTAATTTATATATAAAAACCGAAATTGTGTACATAATTCTAAGTATGGACTACCTACTTATTCATGAGAAGATAAGTTCGAGCGTCACGGGTTCAATATCTAAAATCGGTATTTATAATTTTCTTCTCAATTTATACTAAAAAAAAATTATCCAGCAGTTTTCCTTCGTCCACGTGTTTCTCCTTCTCACCACATTGTTTTCCACTTTATTTTATATAGTTAAGTTAAAATATCATTTAATCTTCAAATTTATTTCATTTTACTGATATTTTATGGACTTTTTTTAAATAAAATACCGTATATAATTTGAAAAATATTATAATATAATTTTTATAGTATTAATCAATTCCTATTATAATTTAATAATTCTTAAAACTAAAATGTGATTGAGTTCAAAAAAACAAAAAAAAAATTGATCAAACCTAAAAAATAGCTCATGTCATTTATAATGGTTGACAAATTAAGTATAAATCAACCACTTAAGTTGTACTAAAAAAAGTAAGTCAGTTAAGTTACACAGTCATTTTTTGACATGTGAGTAAGTTTCGTATATTTCATTTGCCAACAATTATAAATGATGAAAGGTGTAGATAGTTTGAATGAGTTGGGTTAAAATAACTTTTTAGACCAACTAAATTTTTTGACACAGTCAATCCACCCAACGGTCTAACCTTATTTATTAGAACAACCAAACTCAACTCAACTCTATATTTTTCAAGTTAAATAGTTGGATTCTCCGATAATTAGATTAGTTGAAGACTGAATTCATAATCCATAAATATGACAATTAATAAATATGCAAAATAAAAAATACAAATATTATATTTAAATTTATATTATGTATACCAAGAAGATTAATTAATAGCTCAACAAAATCAATTGGCTTAAAATGATAACTCAACCAAATCCACAAAAACCAATAGC
This sequence comes from Sicyos baderoa, assembly GCA_037832685.1. Taxonomy (NCBI): domain Eukaryota; kingdom Viridiplantae; phylum Streptophyta; class Magnoliopsida; order Cucurbitales; family Cucurbitaceae; genus Sicyos; species Sicyos baderoa. The sequence goes on along the minus strand of JBBMEF010000002.1, from coordinate 4,889,046 downwards.
TCAATATAATTTAAACCGTTTGAGTTATAATTTTTCTATCGTTCTCAATTGAATGATAACTAAATATCGATTTTCAGAATCAAATTTCATTACAAGACCTTTCCGGTTCAATTTTTACTTCTAATATATATATCACATTTTATGACTAGGATAATTTAGAATCAAATACTAATTATGCTTGGTGGAAAGAAGTCAAAGTCATGTAAACTTTCTTAATTCTCGTTCTCATTTTGTACATTAAATTGACATTAATGTCCTTCATTGCATAGAAGACAAAAACACAGAGATTTCAAGTTCTGATTTAATACACACATTTTTCCTTCGTCACTTCACCTTCTTCACTGGGGTGTGAAAGCCTGTAAACGTAAAAAGGAAAACAAAAATAAATCTCAAAATTAATAATCACATATTTAATATTAGGAAATTTGTTATGTATATCAACTTTAGGGCCCTCTATTAAAATTATAGCACAATTTTATCAAAAATTCGTTTATACCAAAATTTTGAGTGATTGAACTCAATCGAACGCAATCAATAACTATTGATTGAATTCAATCGGTTTGTTAAGTGATTGAGCTCAACTCATTAAGTTCAATCACTAGTTATTAATCGTGTTTGATTGAGTTCAATCATTCATAATTTTGATATATGTGCAATTAATTTCAGTTTTGTGCAATTTTTTAGCCAATTTTTGGTATAGACGAAAAAACTCCTTAATATTATTATACTATTATTTTTGTTTTTGAACTAAAATCTAACTTTCATTTGTAAATTGTTCTCAAAAAAAAAAAAAAAAAAAACTTTCATTTGTAAATATAAAAATTAAATTTCAACTTTTAAAACTATAAAGATTTCAAATGCTTAAGAATCAAGACACTATAGTTAATACGTTTGATAACATCTGATTATTCATTTTTAAGACTTATGTTTGTTTTCATCAAATGCTCTACAAACAATTTAACCTTTCCTCAAGATGAAATATCTGAATTCTAACCGAACTACAAAAAATAAAAAGAAGTATATTATTCAACAACTAACGAAAAGATTATTTTAAAAAATTGTGCTACAAAAATTACAAAAATTGTTTTCATCAAATGCTCTATAAATCGAGTTTTATCACTAGTTAAATCATATTAGTGATAGAATTCAATCAACGAAAGATTCATTCTATCAGTGCTTGAATTTTCTAGTACTAATAAAACTCCAAATTGATTTCTATATTTTCTAAATTATTTTAAAAATTTGTGCTATAAATATAATACAATAGTAGAATGTGCTGCTAACCATAAATTCTCTAAAAAAACACATACAGTAAATAATTATTGTAGACTTAAATTTGAAAAACAAAATAGTTATGAATCGAATATAAATGGTTATAAAATACTTACAGCAAAGACAGTGGCGTGGCCAGGATCAGCTAGGTGGGCGAAAAGATTATCAATAGGACCGGTGCCGGTGTATATATGTTGAAACCAAGCCCCCATAACCGCCAACATCGCCAGTCTCCCATTCTTTATCTCCTTCGTTCTCAATTCCTTCAACTTTTGGGGCGACCCCGCGCCCCACCCGAGCGGGTCGAACCACAGACCCCCCGGGTACCCCACGTCCGTCCCTGTGAGCTTGTTGTTGGGAAATATCGGGTCGGTGTTCACGCACCCGGGTTTGAGGATGTCGGCCCACCGCCGACCCTCGGCCCACCCGATGAAAAGGAGCTCGACGATGAACAGAGTGGTAGTGTCCGTGAAGTATTCCTGCTCTCCGGCGGTGTACCACGACGGCGTGTTCAGTATTCCGATCTTTGTTAAGAACTCCGGGATGAAAATTCCGGCCGCGCCCAACATTGCCCACCGGCAGTGTACCAGCTCCGCCTGTGTGTTCCATCTCAGACTCTCTGGATCAGAAGCTGTAAAAAAACAACAGAGTACATTTTTAGTTTTTTTTTTTTTTTTAAGAAACAAGGACCATTTTTAGTTTGTCAATAATAAAATACAGAAATTTTTTTTATGTATAACAAAATTTTCCTAAAAAATTGCTTCTATCGCACAAAATTGAAAATAATTGCATACATACCAAAATTTCTGCAATCAAACTCAATCAATAACTAGTTATTGAACTCAATCAGTTTGTTAAGTAATTGATAGTCATAATTATTGATTGAGTTCGATTGAGTTCTCACTCATAATATTTTGGTATAAACGAATTTTTGATAAAAATGTACTATAATTTTAATAGAGTGCCATAGAGTTGGTTTACATACCAAATTTCCTAAAATATACATATATATTTATATAATAAACAATTTCTTAGTTGATATCATAGGTATTGAGCTATTTATTTTGACGTTATAATTGAATTGGATTATCAAAATCAATTTACAATAAAAGAATATCAATTTGAGTTAGTAATTCTTTAGGTTGAATTTCAACTTTAGTTTTTGGGGATTTTTAATGTATAATAAAAATGGGCTAAAAAATTGCATCTATAGCACAAAATTAAAAATAATTATATATAACAAACTGATTGAGTTCAATCGCTTAACAAATTGATTGAGTTTAGTAATCAGTTGAGCTCAATCATTTAACAAACTGATTGAGTTCAATCACGAGTTATTGACCGAGTTCAATCACTCAAAATTTTGGTATAAATGAATTTTCGATAAAAATGTGCTATAATTTTAATATAAGCCCCAAAAGTTGGTATACATAACAAATTTTCTTAATTTTTTATATATTAAATAATGGCTTGAATTTTACGAGTTATTATACAATAAATCAATAGATTTATCTTTACATACCACAAACCCACTTCATGACAATTATTAGGGTAAGCTTTGAAATATATTAGAAATGGTTTAATAGGATCAATTAGGGAGGGGGCTCGTTTTGAAACTTAGTTTCAAAATGGGTCCAAAGACAAATTATTTACAAAAATAGGCTTTTGTGTCTTTCCCAAAGACGCCACCTTGAGAAAAAGAGTGATTGCGTCTTTGGGAAAGACGCATTCAACATTCAAAGTAACGGTCAATGTGTTTCGTCTTATTTGGTGGCGTTAAAAAAAAAATTATATTATTACAAAAAAAAAATTATATTATATTATAATATTAAAAAATAATTAATATTATATTATTAAAAATAGAAAATAATGAATATTATATTAATAATTAATAAAAATTAAGTTCAATATTATATTTTTAAAATAAATAAATTAATATCAATTTATTCATTTTAATAATTTTATAGCATAAACACTAAACCCTAAAAACCCTATTTATCTAAACCCTATAATTTTATACTTTATAATTTTATATTAAGTACAATATACTTATTTATCTTAAAACCCTAAAAACTAAATCCTAATTTAATATGAAAATTATCCAATATATTGAAACATTTTAATATTCATATTTTTTACTTATAATTTATATGTAATTGGATATTTCCATAAGAATATGTATTTCAAAATAGAGTTTTAAATAAATAAGAATATATATTTCAAATTAGGTTTTGAATTTAAATTAAGGTTTTAGATATAGAGTTTCAAAATAGGGTTTCAAAATAGAGAAGAATGTGTGTTCAAGATTAGGTTTTAAATTAAAATAAGCGTTTGAGATATAGGGTTTCAAAATAAGGTTTTAGATAAATAAGAATATGTATTTTAAATAGGACTTTTAAATTTAAATTAGGGTTTAGTCTTTAGGGTTTTGGATAAATAAATATATGTATTTCAAATAGGCTTTTCAAATTAAATTAGGATTTAGTTTTTAGGGTTAGATAAATAAGTATATTGAACCTAATACAAAATTATAAAGTATAAAATTATAGGGTTTAGATAAATTGATATTAATTTATTTATTTTAAAAATATAATATTGAACTTAATTATTAATATAATATTCATTATTTTCTATTTTTAATAATATAATATTAATTATTTTTTAATATTATAATATAATATTATTTTTTTGTTTTATAATAATATAATATTTTTTTTTTTTTTTTTTAACGGAGTTGGGTGGCGTCTTTCATATAAGACGAAATAGCAGTCTTAGTTGCGTCTCTGGGAAAGACGCAATCACAAAAAAATAGTGAGGTTGCGTCTTTCTCAAAGACGCAAAGACCTATTTTTGTAAATAGTTTGCCTTGACCCATTTTGAAACTAAATTTCAAAACGAGCTCCCCTCCCTAATTGATCCGGTTTAATACTTACAAAGGCCAAGAGGGTCAAAGCCAAAGTCCCCAGGGAGGCTACCATCAAGCCACGGAGGAGGGGTGCTACCCGGGAACCAGATCGGTCTGTTGGGGTCGGCTGCGGCGCACACCGTAGCCGATCGAGAAGCGACTGGCGCAGCCGGGAGGCTTCTAAGCCTCAGCTTCTTTCCAGCAACAAAACTAGAAGCCTTGAGGCACCCATTCTTCTGGGAACTGCAAAAACAATAAGCTCCATGATTAACAATATATAATTCAGTTGAACATATAATTAATAATTGAAATAAAATAAAATAAAATAAATTGCCTGGAAGAAGAAATTGTGACAGCGGCAATTGCAGAAGAAGCACAAGCGGAAGCCATTTTGGGGTCTGTTTGGATTTGGGATTTGGGATTTGAAACTCAGTCTGTTTAATGTATGCATGTGGGGGTTATCTAAATGGATAAGGGAGGGGATTTGTTATTGCCCTGGTTTACTGCCACGTGGCATTCACAATCTGATATCCTCCACGTGGCTGCTTACCTGGAATTATCCAAGTTGTGGCTCTCCTTTTAAACTCCGTGTCAATCATATCCTTACATGTCTGCGCCAATTAGAATCCAGATTCATATTTTGTGCCACGTGGCTACTTCTCTTTGGTTGTTAAATAATCTTTCATTTTCCAGTTTTGAAATGTATCAATTGCTATAGTTCGATCTAAAAAAAGATAACCGTAATTGGGCATTTGGGCCTCAAAATGTCGAAATCAGGCCTATGTTCTTAAAATATTGAAATTGGCCCATCTAGCATCTACCTATTCTTGAATGAAAAATGGGAAATTTGTTTGACATCCGATTAATTAGACCATGTTTGATAATCATTTAATTATTTGTTTTTATTTTTTAAAATGTAAGTCTATTCTTACTCATATTTTTTATAATGTATTCCACATTTCCTATAATGTGTTCCATCTCTCCTACAATGTATTCAATCTTTCCTCCAATGTATCAATCTTTCTTAAAAAAATATATGAATGTTAACCAATTTTCAAAAACAAAAACAAACTTTTCAAGCTAATTTTTTTTGTTCCCAAATTTTAGTTTGGTTTCTAAAAATATAAGTAAAATATAGAAATTCAAGTAAGAAAAAACATATGATAAGATAGTTATTATAGGCTTGAATTTTTTTTGTTCCCAAATTTTAGTTTGGTTTCTAAAAATATAAGTAAAATATAGAAATTCAAGTAAGAAAAAATATATGATAAGATAGTTATTATAGGCTTGAATTTCAAAAATAAAAACCTAAAAACAAAAGGGTTATCAAACCAGGTCTAGTAGTTTGAGAATTTGTAGATCCAACTTGTTTGTTGGTTAATGTTTGACACACAAAAAATTAGCAAGGAGAATTAGTAGATTCTGATACATTCGGATTGTTTCTAAAAACACTCTATTTCCAATTCATCTAAATTAAGTTCCACTAGAACTACGATCTTTAAAAATCATCAAAATTAAGTTACATGTTCATTTGATCCAGTTGAAAATGAGGAGTAACTTGTATATATGTGTTTGTTCGAACCAATTTACGCTCACTTCAACTAATCTCACGGGAATCCAATATAACCCCCTCAAAATTGTGCCATATAGGAAAAAGTTTCTTAGATATGATATGAGTTTATGGATAGATTGAAATACTCACATTGAGTTACTTTTGCTAGGGTCGGATCCAAATTTTTAGATCAAATACTCGTTAAGTTTATGCATGGGAGAATTTGGACTGATGGAGGATTTAAAAGAGAGATCGCAAAACTATCCATAAGACTACATGTCTTCTTTGAAATCCAAAGTCGCGAAATGTGTTTGCTCACTTCTTTGAAATCCAAGTCAACTTCAAAGTGATTTCATAGTTAAATGGGTTTTGTGTAAGCCAAGCATCAAATTTTGACATAGCTGATTTTATGTACTAAAAACCAAGCATCAAATTTTAAAACTTAAGTAAGTTCCTTGTTCACAATACAGACATTATCATCAAAGCTATCAACATCAAGAGCCATTCACACTTTATCTACAACCTTTTAAGACTTCATCAAACTTCTTGAAATTTCCATAAAAGCTTCTTCTATTCATCATCATATCAACTTTGTGCCCCTACATCATGAACCATACTCTTGCAAACCAGACCACTAATTAAACTAAAACCATTTCATTTCTATTCAGAAACAGAAACCGAACCCGATTCTGATTCGGAATCTGAACCCGGTTTTTGCTCCGGAGGAGCTTGTGCAGTAGTAGCTGCAGGAGCAGGTGCTGGGGTTTCTTCCTTGCTCTTGGCCTCTCCCTGTTTAAATGCCTTAGCTATCTCACTCACAGGAACTTCGGGAAAATAGGCGAACACGTAGTAGCCCTTCTGCCTCATATCTTTCACCTTGCTGTTGTACTTCTCCAGCCACTGAGCCGCCGATGGCACCGCCATGTCCGCCACCTTGTGGAACGATGGAAGCCGGTTGAGCCCTGCCCAAATCTTCACACCTTGGTTTAGAACCAACTGCTTGTACTCCTTCGCTGCATAGTGAAATGCTGCGCGTGGCCCGCCGGTATGAAACTCATTCACAATCTCTTGGCCAGTTCGAGCAGCCTTTTCGGCGAAATGCTGCATAATCTGAACGGCTTGCTTTGCCAGAGGAGGAGCACGTTTGTCAAACTCGTGTGTCGCTTTGTCAACCTGCAACAAAACACCCACCAGAATGTGAACCGTTTGTTCTCAACAAATAAGCCCATTGAATGTTTAAACTAGGAAGGTTAAAATAAATCTTCATCCATGTCCTTTGAATTTTGCTATATTTAGGTCCACATGCATTCAAATTTTAGTTCTAGTACTTCCAACATAGCTCAAAACTAGTCTCAAGGTAGATTTCTTGTTGTTTTTCTTTTTAAAAAAACCTCTCTATTAGCTCTCTGCCTACAAATTTCTTCAATTTCAAATAAAATATATTTGAAAGTAATATTTGAAACTAGTCTCAAGGTAGATTTCTTGTTGTTTTTCTGTCTAAACTATGGAGATTTCTTTGAACTTATCATATAAATCAATCAAAAGTATACTTGAAAGTAACGCATCAAAATGAAATCATTCTCAAATACAAGGACTGAAAATGTTATTTTAACTAAGTTATGAAACAACTCGGCATTTCATCTTCACCAATCTTGTTCCATGGTAATGCAATGAAACAAAATGACTGATCCAAGAAAACATGCATGCTCAGTTGTTAAAAAACTAGATTGATCAATGAAATTCAGATTCCAACCGTATTAACAAGCTCAAATCTCAAAACATGCATCAATTCCATACTTCAGAGACACTGTTTCAATTCAATCCGAAGCGAAAATCATTTCTCGAAATCTCATCATATAGAGAATCTAAAAACCTAAACTCATCCAAGAAATCTAGATCAACCAAACAAACCAAAACCGACTGATCCAAGAAAGTAATCACAGATTCCAAAGTAAGTTCGAAGGCGATTGGAGAAAGCAAAGAATACCTTCTCGTCAAGAAAAACAAGAACACCATCAGGCGCGATTCGAAGCTTCTCATACGCCGGCGCCACAACAGTATCCACAGCGCTCTCCACACTCTCCACCGCAGATCTCAAAGGACCAGAGTTCTTCTTCGCGTAATCGTACAGATTCGCAACGCACGCAATCGTCTGAATCACAGCGATCCTCACAAACCCTAGATGCTTCAACTCCAGATTCCTGCTCTCGTTCTCCATCTGAAGATCAATCAATTCAAAAACAACAACAAGAAATCAAATCAAGAACACAAAAAAAACTTAATAATTCGTAGAGAGATTCAAACAAAATCTTACACTGAAACGCTTCTTCTTCCACTATTTGCTTTTTCCCCCAATGAATTTTACACATCGATCAAAACGGCTTTATAGAATTTATATAAAAGCCGTTGGCAAAGCTGCAGACGGTTCTGACCGTTGGATTAACTTGGTTGCTCATCCAACGGTTGGTGTGTGAAGAAGCCAAATATGTGGGGCCCGTGATTAAATCGTTTCAATGGAATCTTATTCTTGGGTGAAGGATTTGATAAGAGTGGGCCACGCCATCATAAGGGATGGGAACAAATAATTTTGCTGCGATTCCATACTCTTTTAGATCTTTCCAGAAGGACACGTGGCGGTAAATGCCATGCTGTTCCACTTCCTAATTATGTAATTGGCAAAAAAAATTGAGTTGAAATATCATTTCAGGTTTTGTTTTGAACTTTTTAAAGTTTCAAACTTGTCCATATTATTAATTTTGAATTCTTCGATAACATCGATGCATGTATGATTAAGAAATTATAAGTTCAATTATCTCATTTTAATTAATTAAATGGGTCATTAGTTGATTAATTATAAGTTGAAGTATATCATTTTAGTATTTTGTTTTGAACTTTTAAATATTTCAAACTTGTCTAAATTGTTCATTTTGAAATTCAAATTGTTCACTAATGTATGTTTGAACTTTTAAAAAATTTAAACTTGTCTAAATTATAAATTATAGGTTCAAATATCTCATTCCAATTATTATTGAATAAAGAAAAATAAAACTTAAATCATACAAAATTATTTTTTGAACCTAACTCAATACAAGTAGTTTGACAACTAAACTAACTTTTTAGGTCAAGATTGAGGAAAATTTTGGTAAGTTTATTGATATAATTATCCTATCGAATGGATCTATGACGCGATTGATTATTTTGTTTGATATTTTATCATTTTCAACTTCATGGTCATAAATTCGAGCTTGAAAATTGATATTTGTCCCTCATATTATTTGAAAATAATAGTGTCCAATGTGTAAGATTTTTTAGTCCCTTCCCCTCACTATGAAAAAAAAAAAGAGACTCGTCTTAATTTTCTTCCATTTTTTTTAGAGAAAACCTACAAAATGTCTACTTTTGAGAGATTATTGTAAGTTTTGTCTAAATGGTAAAATATTGTAGTGACATGGCTAAAATGGGTGTTTAAGGGTGAAAGAGAAATCTTTCATCCCTATTTTGCCCTTCTCCAATTGTTAGCATTT